>WOVY01004967.1:150000-177500 GCA_013436015.1 Rhipicephalus annulatus
GTATGTATTATGTATTTATGTATGCATGCATGTATGTATTTATGTATGTATGTATGCATGCATGCATGTATGTATTTATGTATGTATGCATGCATGTATGTATTTATGTATGTATATATGTATGTATGTAGTAGTAGTAGTAGTAGTAGTAGTTAACCACCTCCATGGCCGGACAAGAGAAGCGGCGCGCTCGCACTCTTGTGAATGGAGGAGGAAACCCGCACACGTTAATCACAAATAAAAAAGATAGTTGCGTCTGATAAAATAACCCGCAGAGGCGAATATCAGTGACTTAATCTCCAATAAAATTTACCTTGAATAAGATGCTTACTAAAGAGAAAAAAACTTGTAATAGAAGGACGCACTTTGAGCACTATCTGACCAGGAAAGGTTGCCACGTTAAACTCGCTGGACGTAACATCCTTGGTTTTAGCAAGGTTTAGCGAGGGTTGGGCCGCAGTGCCATGAACTAGCGGCGGTGAAAGTTGGGAAGCGCAGGCCGTAAGAGAGTGCGCGTGTGCCACCTCTCGTTTAGTCCTTGGAAAGTCTGCTGGATGGCGGTACTTCTATATGATGAGTATATGATGATAAGATGCGAGATGGCGGTACTTGGAGTGTTCATTAGATGGACGGACGGATGGACAGACAAACAGATGCAGGGGTGGACGGACGGACTTGGAAGGGTGGATGGAGGGACGAACGAAGGAACGAACGCACGGATGTAAGGAAGCAAGAATGACCGGACGGACGGAAGTGTGGACGGACTGATGGATGTTTCTCCCCAGTCATCATCATGCAATCTGTGGATAAGCTGTGATCTTTTTTTAGGGGCGAAGTTTCTTATAGCGGCACCCGTCCGTCCCTCGTAGCCGTTGTAGTGTGTTACAAGTATAACATTTTGACCTCCAAGGTGGTGCCGGTGAGAGATTTCTTCTCTCACCGGCACCACCTTGGGGGTCTGAACAATAAAAGATAGTGCTCAATGTACATGCTAATGGCTGCTAAAGAGGAATGAGAGACAGGAGCATTCGGCTTTTAGTTAGCGCGCTCGCTATGATCCCCATTAGCAGCCATTGGCATGTACATTAAGCACTATCTGACAAGAAAGTGTTGCTACGTTATACTCGCTGGGCGTAACCTCCTTGGTTTTCGAAAGGTTTAGCGAGCGTTGGGCCGCAGTGCCATGAATACAGTGAACTAGTATATACCATGAACTCGAGGTGGTTAAAGGTGGGAAGTGGACCTGAAGCGCAAGCCGTAAGAAGGTGTGCGTGTGCCACTTCTCGTTTAGTCCTTGGAATGTCCGCTGGATGGCGGTGCTTTTATATGGGGAATATATAATGAAAAGATGCGAGATGATGGTACTTGGAGTGTTGAATAGATGGACGAACGGACACACAGACAGATGCATGGATGGACGCATGAACGGACGCAGGGGCGGACGCGTGGACGAACGCAGGGACGGACGCACGAACAGACGCACGCACGGACGGGCGGATGGACGCACGGACGGTCACACAGACGGACACATGGACGGACGGAAGCAAGAACGAATGGACGGACAAATACTTTGCCCCACTCTCCATCATTCACTCCGTGGATATGCTGTCTTTTTTTCCTTTCTTTATAGATTCCGACACAGTATGGTGGCGCGTGTCACTAACCTGCAAGAAGGAACGCTGGTATCTACCACGGATATTATCTACCACGGGTACCACTGATATCTACCACGGATACCACGCTGGTATCTACCACGGATATGGTATCTACCACGGATATTGTCCTGACATCTGGATAAAGCCGCCATATATCTTCCCGCAGGGCCCCAATGCCCCTCCAGCATCGGCCATGAGCCTGCTGCGATGGGAGACTGTGTTCTTCCTGGGCGACGAGGTGTACCACTTGTCACGGGCCGCCTCCGACCTGGGCGTGCTGCTGGACGCCTGCTTCTACGGCATCCCCAGCATGGCCGCCATGGTGCGCGTCATGTCCTCGCTCTTCATGTTCGTCTTCCACACTCTGTTCTTGGGGTAAGCACGCGGCTGAAACATGCGACTAGCTCTGGCGTAGCCTGCTAGCCATTAACTTTAAGTTTTATTCTAAAGCAAAACGCCTTAGATGCCCATCAAACACGAACACAGAATGACGGTATCGGCGCTTCGCGGCGTCAGCGTCAACACTAGTGATGTCATGATCATCACGTGATCACGAAACCATATGACATCATGATGTCGGCACAGATTAGCACAACACTGTATCGTCATCATGACATCATGTGGTGAAGTCGTCCTATGTCAGCGTCACCTGCTGAGATGTCGGTCGATCGCGGAGGCAGTGCAAAACCATGCATGGTGCCCAAAGCTTGCAATGCCACCAATCCTGGAGGCAGTGCGAAAACACCTCCATGACCACGCGCACGCGTTACAAGCGCTTGGCTTTTTAACGCCGTCCTTTCCCTATGGGGAGAGTGCGCAGTTTTACGTAGCCACGCGCCCTCTCTCTGGGAGAGGGTACAGCGCCGCGTCAAAAAGCCAAGCGCTGCCAAAAGTACATGCGCATGCAGTGGGTACGTGCGGTCAGGCCTTTAGGTTCAGAAAGCTTTCAGGGTGGGGTAGTAGATCAATGCGTCGACTGAGTATTGGTGCTTTTCGCGTTTGAGACGTCTTGGGCATAGGCGTGTGCCCGGGGTGGGGGGTGGGCAGCCGTTTTTCTAGTCACCTAAGAGGAGAGGGGCGCGCCATGCATTCATAAACTAGGGAAAGGGGTTGCTGCAGTTAACCTTCCTCCCCTTCCCCCAGGATAAGCTTGTGCCTGCCTATGGTCTTGGGGGAATGCATAAAAAACCTCGATATTTTTTTATTATTCAAAATTCCTTACAAGCCCACTGAGGGGCGTTTATTACGGGGGCTAACAAGGGTAAAAATGGTTTTAAATACGAGCGCGATATGTAGACTTGCAGGGACAAGAAAGACACGGACAAGCGTGGCCTTTCAAACCACATTCTTTCACAAACCATGCATACAGTCATTTCAAATCGGGCAAGACATTCATTTCAAACCATGCTTGAATCACCAACTCGCCAAATCAACTATTTCGACAAGGAAAAAAAAAAGTCAGCTATGAGTTAACGGGTATACCAGAGCAAAAGTTGTAACTAGTAAAATAGAAGATCATTATGAAATATTATCAAGGAAATTGGTCACGTTATAGCACGAAAGTTTTGCGGTTAGGTATGGATGCGATGTGGTCCAGAGGACTGACCCAGTAAGATAGTAGCTGGGTGAGCAATGAGAAGTTCAGAGCTTGCGTTCGCCCTTGAATGCGCATGAAACTGAGAGACTTGTGAATGAACCAACGGTCAGGATCATGCCCCGACAGTCGATTATATTTATTGATTCCTATGTACCTATGATACAGACGTAAAATAACAATAATGTCGAGATTTCCCTATTACTGAAAATCGTTTCTTTTTATTATTTAAGTGAGGCAGGATGGCCTGAACGTCTTTCAAAGGCGATCCAGCGCAAGAAAATTCATTTACCAAATCAGGAGACGACAACACTAGTTGTCGCTTACCCTACCGGACTTCAGGCCAATGTCCCAAAATGACTGTACGCTTAACCACTCTGTGCTTAACTGTGTGAACTCGAGTATCGCGCTGGCGGGAATTTCTAGCTGCGTAATTTGATACATCGGTCATCTTATGGCCTTCGTACACCCATCACCTACGCGCGGTGCTTTTGAATGCTTAATAATTGATTTCTCGCGTGCCTCGTCGGGCCGTCCTGGCAGTCTGGAAACAATCTTCCAGCGAAAGCGGCGCGGGCAGCCCACAGTCACGAACGCGGAATACGGAGATGTTCAAGGCGCGCAGCTGTTCGTGCTCTAATTATTCTCGCCGAACAGCTCGTGAAGAATGACTTTCCCGTTCGCTCCGCAGACTTTCTTTGTTTTCTTCTTCTTTTGTACATCTTCCTCTTTAACGCACTTCAGCTTAGCGCTTTGAGCGCAAGCCGTATATGTGTGGTGCACTGCTATTTTTTTTTCTTGCGTTGCTCAATGTTTGCTATTGTTTTTTTTCTTGCGTTGCTCAATGTCATTTTCTGAAATGCAATCTGCAGCCATCGATGCAGAAGATAATGCCCAATTCGCGCAGTTGTTTGTTTTTAAGGAGTGGTCATCACTGACAGGCCCATTTCGAATAACAATATTTTTCGTGTCACAAATGACCAGTTCCTGTAATCGAAAAAAAAAACGCTGTTTTAATGTATCCTATTCACCGTCAACTTTTAATGCGAGCCACGTTTTAGAAGCCTGTTGTACGTAAAAACTGTTCGCCAGTATTTGCGTATTCAGGAAGGGGAGTCGGAGGTTCGACATGGTATTGACGTCCCAGCGTATTGTGTGTCGACACAATGGCTCACTGCAGGTTGACATTAAGAACCGCATGAGCGGTCCCCTAATATTGGGCACAGACTCGATACTTGGACAGAACGCCTGTGCATTGAAGCCGCATCTCATCACTGCCGTGGCTTTATTGAACGCCCGCAATTCTAGCACGAAAGGCGAGTGCTATACACGCACGCAGCACTTCACGCCCGTTCACACCTTGCCAGCTGTTCGAAGGAGGCTTTTACAGCTTCCTAGCTAAACATGAAACACATCTCCGGAACTATGCGGCTCCGTCTCATTCTTTTGAACTAAACAAAGTAAAAAAAAAACTTTTTTCCAACTAAACAAAGTAAAAAAAAAACCTTTTTTCCAGAAATAATGTGCCAGTTGTTGGGGAAAAGAACTGAACGAGTGAGAGAAACAGCCAACTTCGCATTTTTTTTAATTCACGCATGTACACGCGAGCGAACCATTCAGTGACGCCGACGCTGTTGTGCTGTGACGCGTCCGTAAATATTCGCGCGTAGATCGCGCTACACGGGGAGGAGAGGTTAGGTATAGGCGTACATTTTATTTTATAGCATCCTTTTGGTTGCTGTCAGTTTGAGGGTACGCTGCTAGCGGTAGGGTTTGAAACAGATTGTGATGCGGAAGCTGCTGCTAGTTAACATCACTATCCAGACTATATATAAACGCATCTCAGGAACGGACACTGCACTAATTGAGTTCATTCTTATTTGATGTAGATTATAGTATTTGTGGATAATGCTCGCTTTGTAGCGACACTAAAATGTCGAATTAACCAAATCAACTGTCCCAGTTTTCTGTTTTAGCACTATATGGCTTCTTCTTTGAGGCGATAAACTTTGCCTTCTTTAGCTGGAATGTGCCAGAGCGCATGGCAACATTTGAGTGCGTTTCCAGGCGGTCAGACATCGAATTCGTGGGATCTATAGCGCCAGCGCTCGCCGCGTTCAGAGCGCATTTTAATGCCTATCAAAAGTAAGAACAGCGCCTCCTCTATATTTTGTAAAACATAGTGAATTGATTTAAATGTGAGTTTTAACGTCCCAAAACCGCCATATGATTTTGAGAAACGCCGTATAGTGGAAAGCTCCGGAAACTTTAACCACCTGGGGTTCTTCAACGGGCACCCAAACCTAAGCACACGGGCTTACAGCACTTTCGCCTCCACCGAAAACGTAGTGGAAGGGACGTGGTATTCAGGTTACAAGTGTGTGCACTACAACTGATGCAGGCGGCCGGTTTCCCTTAGTTATTTATATATGTATATGCGTACAATACATGCATGCACGTGCTCACTGTGACTTCCGACTTAGTACATGCTTCGCAGAACCCCTCTTTGTACTATCTATGCCACCGCGGTTGCTCTCGTAGCCTTCAATGAAAACGTATGCTCGGATCCCGTACCTGTGCTGAAAAAAAATGCCTGAAGGATTTGACAAGGCCGCTTAAGAACTGCTCTGCCCTGAGATCAATGTCGCGTACGTATTCGTCCGTTACATATAGGCAGTGCAATGACTGCTGCAAGAGAGATAAAGAAAGATCAGACGAGACAAAAAAGAAACACCTAAACAAACGAATAAACCAACAAACAGCACAGAAATTGCGCAGTGCACGGTGCAGTGCTGAATATCCGAGTTGGAGATCTTAACCGGTTCATTTATGCTTCACACCTTCGCCTGTGTATACAACTTGCACAGTTGCCTTGCGCGATTGACTTCACCCTCGATATATTTCACAGCGGCGTTCTCGAAGTGAAAGTCGGGTAAAGAGAAAGAAATGAAATGGAAAGCGAAAGAGGGGCAGGTGGCGAGAGTCTCAAGGTCGCCGTTGCCACCGCTGTGGTACGCTTGAAACTGACGTTGCATCGACGAAGAGTGCCGGAAGGCCGAGATTGGCATCGCCGGCGAACGCTACGACGTGTCTATATGCAATTTTCGCTCGCGTTTCCGCGAGAATGACTTGGATACATGCACACGATGTACGCGAGTCGCGCTCGACTCTTTATCGGCGACTCACAATTTCGCACCGGGAGGTCGTTTATGCGAGCAAATTGCGTGCGACCTTTTGTTGTAAGGTGCAGTAAGAAAGCCGCCAAAGCTTCTTCCGGGGGATGGTTTTCGTAAGTCTCACACTGTCTGCCTCGGAAGTTACCAGGTGGCAATAGCTTGCGTGACGGTCTGCACCAAGCCGACATCGAACCACTGTCAACCTTAAATTCAAGTGTAACTTCACTTCCAACTTAAAAGTTTAAAAGTTTAATGTCCTTCCGAGCAAATGTAGAAACGTACTTTAAGGGACCTACAATCTGATATGAAAACAAATTTGAGTGATTTAATATTGTGGTATGTGGGAGCTATAGTTAGCCGACGGGACGTTTTGGCCTGAGAACATTCTAGGTGGTTGAAATACGAGATGTACCTTTAGTGAAAGGGTACGGTACATAACCATAGAGTTTCGTATATGCAGGGTGTCCCAGGTAACTTTAGCCAGAGTTTAAAAGGCTATGCCGGAACACGCAATTACGACACGACCAAATACATGTTGCTTACCGTTTCTTGGAGTTAGTCAGACTATATTTTGTGTTCTCAAATATTGTTTAATTAGATCTGCTAAATAACTAACTTCTGAAGTAACGAAGATGGGTAAACAATTTCAATGAGAAAGTTGTAGATTGGTTTGCAAAACGTACAAATAGATAGTTTTGAACTTTATATCTTTGAACTATTAGTGTTTTTTTTTTGCTAAACTACAAATGTCCGGCAAGTACAAAAAATACCACGTGACAAACCGCTCACACGTCAGTGCGCATGATGATTCTAGTGCTCCCGATCGTTCCGCGTACGAACGACATGGTTCCCTCGCACCGATTCACGGCAGTGATAAGCAGCCACAACGGTTATCGTTTTCTGTGGCCGATAGCAAAACGTGTTCATCGTAAAGCCACCACCATCGTTGCGGCCCTGTCGAGACAGCACAATGGGGTAAATGCTATGGTCGTTCGTACGCGGAACGCTAAAGAGCACTAGAATCATTGCGCACACTGGCGTACGAGCAGTTTTGGCACGTGGTATTTTTTGTATTTCGCGGGAATTCGTAATTAGCAGAAAAACACTAATACCTAACAGATACAAAGTTCAAGACTGTCTAATCGGACGTTTTACAAACCGTTCTACAACTTTCTCATTGAAGTTTTTTATCTATCTCCGTTTTTGAAAAAGTTAGTTAATCAAGCTTATATAATTAAACAATATCTGAGAACGCAAAAATAGTCTGACTAGCTCCATCAGGCAACGGTGAGCAACATGCACTTGGCCGCGTCGTAGTCGCGTGTGCCGGCTTATTTTTAAACTCTGGCTAAAGTTACCTTGGGACACACATGCATACACTGGAGGGAACTGTAATGTCAGTGTCTATGGGAGCTGGAACGCATCGCACTTTAGCGAGCACGAAAATTATTTATGGGTAGCACGTGCCTTCTTCGTACTTTGCATTCCGTCTGGCTCTTGTGGCTTGAAGCTGCTTTATCACGAAACAACGATCGGCAAATGTTCGGCAGTTATGCTTCACCACCTTCATCTCTTAGCAGTGTACCATTTCAGATGAGCTCACGAAATTCAAAATGGTTTTTTTTATTAGAAACAAAACCTAAACACAAAAAAAAAACGAAGCCACAAGTGCGATTAGAGCTCCGCAAATTCGAAGACTAGGCAAATCCATGTAAACATACCCATAATTCTCATGCAATAACATTGCATAGCCGTTCAATGATAGCGTTGAACGTCTGGACTGATTAGTGTGCGTGGTTTGGCTTCGGAGCCACAAGTTATAGTTGAAGCAAGGCATATATGTTCAGGCGGTGGTAGAGGTTTCGATAGATGAAGAATACAGTTGATTCCTCTTGCATTGAAATCGATCATAACGCGATAGCGAAAGGTGCTTCACAGAATGTGTCTTTAGAAAAAGTGTTTAACGATTTAGGGTACTTGGTACTTTACTATAAAGAGTAAAAAATCCGTCCCGCGGAAAACCTGAATGCTTCACAGAATTGTCAGCTTGTGCTGCTGAGTCACATCAGGAAGGTGGCTCATATGATCCCTGACCCATACTCATGTGAGCTCATGATCGAGCTTATGATCCCTGACTCATTCGGCCATTCCAGCGACTATAGGCGGCGCAGCGGAAGCTCAAAATGGTGGACGAGACGGTGGTGACGTGAGCATCGATTTTCTTAATATACACTAGAGGGAACTCTGGCGCTAGTGTCTATGGGAGGTGCAACACACGGTGCTTCAGCGAGCAAGGGAATGATGGGAAGTACACACATTTGTGTAAACTTCGTACTTCTGGTCTGCTTCTGGCTCCATGTGTGTTCGTGTGGCTTGAAGCTGTTTTCTCACGAAACAAAATTCAGCAAATGTTCAGCAATTGCGCTTCATCGCCCTATTTTTTTTTCGAATTACCTTTCCGAATTGGGTCACAAAGTTCAAAAGGGTTGAATCTTTCTTTCAAAACAAAATCGAAACACAGCAATAAACGAAGCCGCAAGTACGATTCACCGCCCGCAAGTACGAAGACTAGGCAAATGTGTGTACTACCCAAGGAGGATTAAAGAAAAAAATTGCTGGAGTGGAAGCTCCCGCAACGCCTTGCCGGCAGAAGTGAAGCCAGCCTCTGCCAAGATGGCGGAAACATGCTTTTTTTCTCATAGTGCTTACCTAAAGATCAAGTGGTTTTGATATGTTATGTATATGCTACGTCAGTTCTATATTAAAAGATGGTTGTTTCCGACGAAATTACACACAGAAACGAGTATGGATGACTGAATCTGTAAAGAACTTTGCCTCCAATTAGAGGCTCACTAAGGAAAACTAGTAACTGTAAGACGCACTTGGAGCTTTATGTGACCCAGAAAAGTTTCCACATTAAACTCGTTGGGCGTTCGAGGGAAACGCTTCGTTTTTAATCGCCATCTTGCCAGAGGAACGGCTTCACTTCTGCGCAATCATTTCCACTCCAGCATTTTTTTTAATCCTCCTTGGTACTACCCATCGTTCCCATGGTCCCTGAACGATCGCAGCGCCAGAGTGCCCTCTAGTTATTTTGAGAAACTCTATGGTCGTGAGCGTTTACGTCAGCGTCGCAGAGCGTGAAGACGCGTTCATGGGTTTACGACTACTGAGAAACCGAACTGCGTCGCAGTTTTATTACCGCGTGACAGCTTCGTAGCCCGGCTACATGGCGCCGCCTGCGTCGCTGGAATGACCGAATATCCTTCCTTCTTTATTGGACATTTGCAAATGCAATAAAATTACGTGCGCATAAATATGTGCATATATAATCGTGCTCTCTATAACATTTATATTCAACGCATCACCCAGACGCTTGAAAAGAATAGCCTCTCTGTACTTTGGCTGAGCGCGCATCTGTAACGTCTATAGCTAGGGGTCCTCGTATCTTGAGACATTCAAAGCGTGTAAGTTTGCCGGAATTCAAAAGTTGGTTATATTCCTCTGTCGTTTATTCGTTGGGCACTATGGTGGGCCTGATAAAAACAGTATTGTCCCGTCTAAACACACTTTAGGTAACCTAATAGCATTTGAACCAAATAATAATTTGACAACATATCAAATGAATGAGCCAACGTGCCTATCTCAACTCTGATTGATACATATAGTGGCATATTTAAGACACCGTGTGCGCAGAAATATATATATTTTTTACGTGTTAACCTTCCTTGTCAGCACACCCAGTCGAACGAGTTGGTTTAGCGTCACGAAGATTGAAGTGCGCTAATATTCGTAGACGGCGAAAGATGAACAAACATGTGTCTTATCTTTCTCTTTCGACCACGTTTTTTAAGCGTGTCGTCATATTGTTAACGTTGAAGTACTATGCTAACCCACCACATGGTTACGTTTTTCGTAAACTATTGGTAAAAACAAAAGTGCTGGACGTGTATGTAAGATGTAGGCGAGTAAAAGACAACGCTATGTACTGTCTCTTCCATTACGCTTTTCAGAGGTCGCCCTCCGCTCCGCATAACCGCATTTTTCGTAAGATGACATTTCAGCCAATCAGGATGCGGGACATATAAAGTTAGCAAAGCCGAATGATCAATGGGAAAGCGCATTTCGCCTAGGTGAAACTGTGACCACGGTGCTCGGCTGCTGTCCCGAAGTTTGCGGGTTCCATCCCAGCCGTGGCGTTCGCATTTCGACGGAGTCGAAATTGTGGAGACCCGTGTAATGTGCCATTCGCATTTTGATGGAGTCGATATGGTGGAGACCCGTGTAATGTGCCATTCGCATTTTGATGGAGTCGGTGTGGTGGAGACCCGTGTAATGTGCCATTCTCATTTTGATGGAGTCGATATGGTGGAGACCCGTGTAATGTGCCATTCGCATTTTGATGGAGTCGATATGGTGGAGACCCGTGTAATGTGTCATGTCAGTGCTCATTAAAGAACACCAGATGATCGAAATTTCCGGAGCCCTCCACTAAATACGGCGTCTTTCATAACCATCTCGTCGTTTTGTAACGTAAAACCCCGTATATTATTAATAATGCGAAAGCGCACTTACGAAAAAAAGTTTCGTGAATTGAGTGCCAGCACTCGTAAAGGTGTCTATTGTTTTTTTTTGTATAGTTTAGCGTGTTACGTCAAAGCACCTTATCTAACATCATGGATTCGTTCCTCGAGATACAGCGCGAGAGCACACACTCGGCGCGCACCATTGTTGCAGGCCCCGCTCGTCCCTGGCGTCGGACGCGGCCATTTTCTTCGGCGACATGCAATTTCACTTCTTCCACATGCTGCTGTGCACGTGGAAGCTCGTGCACTACTTGTGGACGGCGCAGAAGAGGCAAGCGCGCACCGACGCCTACTACTGGACCTGCTTCATCTTCCACACCGGCATCGTGTGGTGCGTGTCGACCATACGCTTCGCCAATGCTCCGATTCAGGCACGAACAAAGCAGGGGTGTACATAGAGTCTACAGAGCATAGGTCGGTAAAAAAACAAAAAAAACAACAACAAATTTGTCTTTATGAATAGCTCGGACTAATACTACCCGAAATTTCCTCAATGCTACTCGCTATATGACTCAAAACTCACCAAAATATTACTCAACTGTACTCACTCACACTCACGGCCTGATTTGAGGCTCAGTAATTCTGTGCAAATCGACTCGTGAAGGAGTTTGCCAACATGCTCTCTCTGCTGTATGGTTTTCTATAGGAAACACTTTTTCGTCGCTTGTCTCAAATCAACAGGCCAAGTAGTGGAAATGTTTATTCAGAATGTTCAAACATTACTATTATTATAAATTTCACAATAAGTAAATAAAATAAAATAGCCACTTGAGTAGTTGAAGTAATGGCAATGCGGCTGTGTTCTGAGACGAGGCAAAAAGTTCGCTCAAAGAATCAGACGCAATGCCACTTTCAAACACGCAAGGGAGGTTTCACTTTTGGCCTGTAAGAATGGTAACTGGCTGAAGCATGCGGTAGCCGTTTTGTTCGCAGGTTTAATGAGTTCAAGACGGAATGAGAACATTTCTAAATATCAACCTACAGCGCTTACACCACCGTTCTCGCTCTGGGTGTGGCTAATAACGCAATAGACCTTTTTTGGGGTCATTCTATGCGCGCGCGCCCTCTGCGGAGGAGCGAGCATCGAGGCACTGGATGGATGGATTGATTGATATGGCTGTACCCTTTTAATCGGGTGGTGGCTCACGCCACCATGCCGTAATACTTTGTGAATTAAAAACCAGAATAATTTTTTTCTTTTAAATAGTGAGGTTGGGGATTCGTACTTTGCAGTGGAGGGTTTGATTTTCACTCGTGCCTTGACTTTAGCCACCAATCAGATAACCTCCTTCTAGTTAATTCTACCCGCTTAACGTCTATTTTGCCCTCCTTGTCCCTAAACCCCAGTTCTTTGAAAAACTTTGCGCCATTATCCTGAACAATATGCTGAAGCCCTTTACAGAGCATTATCAAGTGTTCGGCAGTTTCTTCTTCCCCTCCACACGCACTGCATACCGTGTCTACCCCTTCGTATTTGGTTCGATATGTCTTGGTTCGCAATACTCCTGTCCTGGCCTCAAACAGTAGATAACTACCCCGAGTATTATCATAGATCCTTTCCTTGGTAATTTCCTGCTTGAAAGTTCGATAGATCTCTAGTGCAGACTTCTTAATTGTGCCAATTCTCCACATACTGGCCTCAGCTTCCTTCACCTTCTTCTTAACCGATACTTCTTTTTGGTTTGGCCCCCTGTTGTTTCCTAAGTATTTACCAGTCAATTTTCTGGTTCGCTTCCTACATTTTGTATCGACATTCTTCAGGTACAAGTAGCTGAATACCTTCCTAGCCCAACGCTCCTCCTCCATTTCTCTCAATCGCTTCTCAAATTTTATCTTGCTGCTAGCTTCCCTGCCCTCAAATCATGTCCATCCCATATCACCTTGTAATCCATGATTTTGTGTATGCCCGTGAGCTCCTAAGGCAAGCCTACCTATTCCACGTTGCTTAATTTCTAATTTTGCTTGAACTTCTGATCTCATGCACAAGACCGCATTTCCGAACGTCAGACCAGGAACCATGACCCCTTTCCATATTCCTCTCTCAACAACATACCTATTGTAATTCCACAGTGCCCTGTTTTCATCACCGTTGCATTCTTGTTACATTTAGTCGTCACGTATATTTCGTGTTGCCTTAGGTACTCGGTCCCATTGCTTATCCATACGCCCAGATATTTGTATTTATCTGTTATCTCTAGCGTGACCTCTTGTAATCTAAGCTCACTACCTTCATTACCATTAAAAATCATGACTGCTGATTTTTTATTACTGAATCTGAAATCTAACCCATCTCTCTCCTTACTGCAGATGTCTATCAATCTCTGCAAATCTTTCTTGTTGTTGGCCATTAGCACTATATCACCTGCGTACATCAATGTTGGTTGTGTCTGTTCAATGAGTTTTCCTTGTTTGACGAAAAAGAGCTTGAAGCGAAGTCCACTTCCTTTAATTTGGCCTCTAATCCTTGTAGATATTTCATGAATAACAAGAGTGACAGAGGACACCCCTGCCTAAGCCCCCGTTTTACCTCTGCAGGCTTGGATACCTGTATTTCCTACTTTATAACTACCTTGTTACTTTTATAGATATCCTTTAAAAGATTAGTGACTCCATCTTCCACACCTAGTGTGTCCACTATTCCCCACAAGTCCTCTTGAACCACGCTATCGTACGCTCCCTTCATATCCAAAAATGCTAGCCATAAGGGCTTGTGCATGTTCCTTTTCTGCTATTTTGATGCACTGCGTCAGTGGGGACAGATTGTCTTCCAACCTCCTGTGTTTCCGAAACCCATTATGCAGTTTCCCCAGCACCCCCTCATCCTCTATCTATGCCTGTAGTCTTTCCTTTATAATCTGCATCGCCAGCCTGTAGACCACTGATGTCCCTGTTATAGGACGGTAGTTGTTCATGTCAGCTTTGTCCCCCTTTTTTTTATAGATCACGCTCATCCTGCTAAGTTTCCATCCATCGGGGACTTCACCATCGATTATTATTTTGCTCACTGTCTCTCTCAAAGCCTGCTTAGACTTTGGACCTAATGTCTTCATCAGCATAATTGGAATGCCACCTGGGCCTGTTGATGTACTACTAGGAACCCTCTTCTCAGCCCTTTCCCATTCTCGTTGTGAAAATGGAGCCATTGCGCCACTTGATTCATGCTTGTCTATTGTGGTGCATAAAGCACTTCTTTGTTGAAATTTTTCTTTCGCCCTTGTTCTTATATACTCAATAGCTTCGTCTCCTTCTAGCCTAACACCTTGAACTGTAGTCATAAACCTCTCCTCTAGGCTCGTCTCCTTTCTTAGGGAGTTTAGATGGTTCTAAAATTTTGCAGCTGCCTTTCTATCTCTTTTATGTACTTCTGCCAGCCACTGAGCTCCCTTTCTTCTAATCTTTTCATTGACCAGAAGGGATGCATCCCTTCTACAGCTTAGAAAGATTTCATATTTTCTTTCAACGCCATCTATCGGTTCACCCCGCTGCTTAGCATGTCTGCATTCCTTAGAAGCTTCCTAAAGTTTTGATATGGCTCTCTTAATTTCCTCATCCCGCCAACTCTTGGGTTTGTGTCTTCTTTTCTGGGGTGACTTGTCACGTGCCTTAGCAAGCTCTAGCTCGAACAGTCTAGTTAGATTCATGTATGTCCACACTGTTTATTATCCTCGGTGATTACTTTCTCAATTTGTTTAGTAGTTGATTCTATTTGCCTTTCTGAATAAAAAGTTTCTTGTAGTTGCTCATCTTGTCTCCTTCCCACTTTCCCTGCTCTTCCAAAACTTAGCTTGATACGTTTGTCATCACCACCCAGACTTCTGGAGCCACCTTCATCTATGTGCATTCAACCTCAGCTTATCATACATCCTATGTGACATCAGTACATCCTATATGACATCAGTGACTCTTTTCAAAATAAAGCGCCACCTACCGAACGAAACCGAAAACACATTTTTTTCCGCCATGCTTTGTTCACCCAATGGACGCTCATTGGCGTACCGTGCAAACGACGTCCTGCAGGAACGCAAGCGGTGTCCGCGTGCGTTGCAGGGAACGATCGGCGTCCCTGGGACACACAGCCCGCCAGCTCGCAAGAGTGAACAAGGTATGGCGGAAGAGCCTGTTACCAGACTGAATTTTCTAAAGGGTCTATTGGCGATTGCTTATGATTCCATATAGAGCAAAGCACACTTTGCCTTCGCCGCTCACAGGTTCTACACGAGTGGCATCACGGTGAGCGTCCGCGTCCAGTTGGGACACGCGCCGGGAAACAATGCTCCCGTCGCTGTGCCGCCACCAATACCGGCGGCGCCGGACCAGGATGCCGTAGCCATGGCTATCGCGGCCGCTCGGGCTGCAGACGCCGCCGCCGCTGCCAGACTCGCCAGGCATCGACGCAGCAGTGCATCGTCGCCGCGAAGCAGTCCACGGTTCGGCTCTCCGCAACGAGGCAGCTCGCGCAGCTCGTCACGCCGCGACTCCACGTTCGGGCGGGAACCTCTCGTAGAAAACGTTTCGGAATCCACGAGGCTGCCGGGAGAAAGATCGGCGAGAGGTGTGCTCGGCTCCGTGACCCAAACCCTGTCGGGTTCTTCGGTGTCGACTCCTTCGAAAACGGCTCTGGTGCCGTACGTGGAAAGGCAGCTGACGCCGAGGAACAACGCTCCGGGCCAGCCAGAGCTATACGACGACGCCCAACAGTGTCGGACCCCAAACGCTCATGGCGCTTCCGTCGGCTCGCCTGCAGTGCACGTACTCACCTCTACGTCATCAGAGCCCATCGCGAACAAAGCGCGTGCCAATTCTAATCACCCAAACAAACCCGAAATCCCCGCAAAAGTGGGCGACGAAGGTCATGTACACAACTCCGTTTTGGTCCCTTCTGCAGACGTCGTCCGTGGCAGTGTTGAAGGCGCCTCCTCCGCAGGCCTTGCCACTTCTGGGGGCCGTCTGCAGAGTCCGACTACGGAAGAAGACTTCGACTCAGCTCCACGTGCATCCACTAAAGGCTCCGCCGCAACCTTCACTTACGGCAGCTCGGAGATGGTGCTCGACCTTGATGAGAGCTCTGTCAAGTGCCCCAATGCAGTAAAAAAAGCTGGCAAGTCTCCAGCTGAACCACAAGACCCCTCTCTTCCGGGCCCGTCTTGTAGCCGTGCTCAGGACGCTGTGAAAACGCCCTGGGAGACTCCTCGCGAACTGTCGGCCAAACAGTCTTTAGCAACGTCTCGGAAGAACTCCTCCCCAGGTAGCCCGTTTCAATCTCCAACGGAAGCTCAGGGCGCATCCTTTCCTGGCTCCCCTCCTGAGAACGCACCAGACGCACGTGCACCACGTGGCTCTTCTGGAGAATCGCCGTCAAAGAAGCAGTCTCCAACAGTGTCCAGGAAGTCATCCGTTTCGGATAACCCGACTTCCAAGCCTGCAACCACGGCTCCTGGCTCTTTCTCCGGGTCGCCTTCTGGCTGCCTCCAAGACCCGGCGGAAAAAATTCCGTGAGCAATCAGTCCAGCAGTCGCCAGCAGCATCGAGGAAGCCTTCTGCTGCCTCCGCATCTCCTTGAGAGACTCAACCCAAATCCGACGCCAAGTGTACAGCCACACGTCTTGTGCTTATCGAAAGTGACGTAGCAGCTGACAGATGTTGCCGACCTCGTATTGTAGAAGAAAAACGAACCTTAATCGCGTACCAGGACAGATAGTCCTAGCTTTAAGGAGGCAGACGCAGGTGTTTTAAGGCCTGGTACGTCTAGTACATTGTCATTAACTCACCGTAGTGTTTTTTTTTCTTGACTATGCTTAGTCGTTTTTGCGAAAGTTTAGAGACAACGACCTTTGGACAAATAAATAAGCCAGTCATCAAAGAGATCCACTGGGTAGTTACGTTGTTTTTGTATAATCTATGCACTTATGCAAATTTGATATGTACGAATTGGATTTCCCTGGAACGTTCGAATGAAACTTGGTTTTTCGAGGCATTGTTCCTACTCACATTGATTTTCTATTGAAACTTGCTCAAAAGCGGTGCACCTGGTATACGTTACTTTATTCGATTTATAAAACGCTCTGTTGATGGCGTCTTCTATTATTCAGGCTCGAAGGCCGATCACATCAAGCTGGACAGTTAGGCGTAATCGTTGGTTGGAGAATTCGATCTTTAACGCAGGAAATTGAATGCTTATATCTTTATCCACCGGACAATAGCATTTTGTTGCTACGGTGAGGTGAATTGCAGGGTTTACCTTGACGTCGCATCATCCGAGCTTCAGCTCTGCGATTGTCGGTTTCAAAATAAGGGGACCTTAAAGCTTCCACTTCAACTCTTTCCAGCACGCTTGTCACGCCTGGTAATCACCTTTTCTTCATTTTTTTTCTTCTTGAAATACGTAAGCCCCGCAAGTTAGATGGCGCATATTTTAAAGCCTTTGGTAATCTGACTGAGATGGCAATACTTCGTTTGGGTCCATGTGGCATGTTACGTTTGCTTTTTTTCGGCTGCCATGCTCCTCAAGGTGTGCTAGGCGATGGACCCGAGATATTTTTATTCATATATAAGTATATGCTGCTTTTATTGTGCTGATCGTACAGAAAAGCAAGTTGTATAAGTAGCTAACGCTAGCAGTATAGAAATGAGCTGTATTTTCACTGAAAACGACCAGTACACCCTTACTGCATATTGGTCACCTCAAGTGACCACCTCATATCTTTTGAACTGAAATTGCCACTTTTTGATTTCTTGTGAGAAAATCGTTTTCTGCACAATATCGCCATTTCGTTCAATAAAACGCTGTTTCCCGCCAGAAATGGGAGTTCTGCGCATGAGAGAATTTAGAGTTGAACGCGCTAGCGATAAACTGTTTCTAGTGCGTACTCAAAACATTGAGCGCATAAAACCCTCTCGAACTTGCTATGTACCCACTTCGTGGCCTTGAAAGAATAGGCGCAGTAGCGTGCGTGCTTTTTGTAATGAGTGACCGGCTTTAAACTATGAAGTCATTTCGATGATCACATGTTCCGACGCCCGCTTGCAATGAGCTCTTGTACCACGCATTATTACTGCAATATATCAAGTTGTACTGTGAAGCATGTATGCAGGACGCACGTGTGTGTAAAGCATGAAAGTTACTTTCACTGCATTTCCAAGCAGAGGAAGTTGTTTTCACTGTTATCTCGAGTAGCCGTGTAGTGGAGAAATATGCGCTTGCCACGCAAACTACAAGGGATCAATCCCCACTCTGGCCCATGTTTTTTCTATTATCTATTTTATTTGCATCGTTCTTGAATTTTCGGTTACGCATGATGATTTTTCGCTCGCAACCAATGGTGCCGACGCCGGAATTTTCGGGAAACGTACTCTTTAACGCTATTGCGCTAAAAACGTTTGCACTGAAACTGGGCTCTCAGGTAGAAATGAAAAACTCGTCGACCGATACGGGCTCGAAGGTAGTAGATTGTTGGTGACGATACTGGCGGCGATACTTCCGGCTTCTTTGAACCTCGCGCATTGCTGGCGCCCGTTCAGTCGTTGAAGGAACTCGCAGGCAAAGCATGTCGTTGCGGAAGAGTTGAGCAGCGGCAAAAAATTTTGTTTCGTCACGATGATTTTTATAGCTCTACGGTCGCTTTAGCCGTGGGCGTTAATCATTTTCTCGGTGGTTGATTCCCCTCGCTTTATTTCAGGGACGCGTCGAGCCGTCTACAGAGGGCTTGTTAATCAACAGTGATGCGTTTTTTTATGCGTTTTCTTATTTTCCTTTCATCGCTCTTGGCACTGCGATTCCGCATGGCTGTTACCTGAAGGGCAAGCCCTTGAAAACAGCTCGCGTGAATCAAGGCAAAACGAAAAGGCAAAAGTGCTCGTTTGAATACCCGCGACACTAGTGGCGTGCGGGTTTTCACCAAAGAAAAAGCCGCATTAGAATTCGTGGCGTGTATTCTCGGAACGAGTCACGTTTTCGAAAAAAAAAAAGCGATGGAATTGAGCGAGTGACCTTGAACAGACTCTAAAAACGATAACAAGGGCTGATTTTTTTTATATGGTTGCGTGTTCTCTAGTAGGAGGGGTTCTTCGTACTTTGATCGGTTAATGGTTTGTTTAGAGAAGGGGTTACATGGGAGGTTTACGTGGTTACAAGGCTACATGGCAGGTTTCTGTGAGGCCTTACAATGCAAATGAAAAGTTAAGGACAGGATGTTTGCTATTTGCTGACTTTCTCTCCTGTGACGGGTGCTACGAATCGCGATCGGTTAATAGTTTAAGCTCTTCAGAGAGGTGGATGAGATGGGAGATTAACGTGTTTAATCAAGGCCTACGTGGCAAGTTTCTGCGAGGCTTACGATACCGACCGTATTCGTCGTCTTCGAACAGTCGTTGTCTGTTCTATAACTATAACGGGGTACTTAACAATACAAAGGTGACACGCTTACTGCGACAAGGCGCGCAAAAAAAGGTGGTGACGCCTCCTTAATGTTCGAGCACTAGCTTGTCACGACGTCAAACATTTTGCCGGCGTCTGCGAGGGCCTACGCAACCGTCTGTGGCTAAAGTTTGCTTGCATTGTATCTTAGGAGGCCCAGTGTTGTGCCATAGCAAGTTTTAGAGAATTTCATTCAGCCGACGGTGACGAATACGCAAGAGACTGAAATTCGTGGTGTCTCACTGACGTTCACGTGCCATGTTTTGGCACGATGTTCAGACGCGAAACTTTATTGACTTTTCTAGTAACGAACTCATGATCACAAAATTAAAGGCAGCAGAGCTCTGAAAAACTAATTCAGCCACATAAACTGATTTAATGAATGTTTCACTTTAGTTGTCCGTTTAAGCTGCGTGCTTGACCATTCTCGGGCGAATCTATAATTCGCTCGTAAAACGGTCGAAAAGATGGTGATCGCTTGTGAGATGGATCAGTGTTCTCTCTGTTATCGTTATTAGTTGCTATTTTTTTACCCATTTTAATCGTTACACGCGGTCCAGTTGTGCTTGGCTTGCATGCCACTTCGCTTTCTGCTAGTCAGTGTATCGGCGTTTGTGGAGTGTCGCTCTTCTGGTGACGTTCGCGGGTCATGCCTGCGCTTATTTCTATAGCATATATATATATATATATATATATATATATATATATATATATATATATATATATATATATATATATATATATATATATATATATATATATATATATATATATATATATATATATATATATATATATATATATATATATATATATATACTCTTAGTGAGACAGCCCACCTTCCCGAGAGAAAATATTGAGACGACCGATCGAGCGCCAAACTTGCTGAGAAGACGGCCATGTTTGCCGAACAGCGAGGGTCAAGCCAATTACGTTGAATAGAAGTTTGCTCCGGGCAATGACTGAAGGGGCCAGTAATGTAGCGAGCTACATATATAAGGCACTTTGCTATAATGCTCGGGGGATCATACAGATATGGCGTGATCATAGATGATGGTGTTCTAGCGATCGGATGCTATTTGAGCCAACTAGGAGTTGAACAACGTGTTTCAGATATGTCTTGCGGTAGTTGACGCACGCTCTTCAGTTTGGGCTCAAACCAACTGCGTACTGAGTATGTTCACAACCACAAGCAACAAGAAAATAGTAAGTACTGTAAAGGCCACTGCGTCATGCATCGTGCGATCTTCGAGCTTTTTAACTTCCGGAATTGGGGGCATTGTTTCGAAAACACTACGCAACTTACAAAGATCAAATATATATATATATATATATATATATATATATATATATATATATATATATATATATATATATATATATATATATATATATATATATATATATATATATATATATATATATATATACACGCAGCATATTAGCTTCTGGAACAGCTGAAAAATAGGAGTATGCGAATAAAAATTTTGATCCCTATAATGTAAAAACGTCTTACGCCAACACTTTTTTTCGTAAGAAAATATTTCAGCCAATTACGATGCGGGACATACTTAGCAAAGCCGGCTGACTAATGGGAGAACGCATTTACGAAAGAGAAGAGGAAGCTTTGTGAATTCGGCTCTTCATAGTGGTTTCTTGTAGGTTATCCGTGCAATGCCTGTCGGAAAACGACCATCGTTATCTTTAAGATTCAACTCTATTCTTGGAATAGGTTGACGTTGATCTCGTCATTTCTCATAATGCAAACAATTTTTGATATAAAACGAACTTTGAATTTTACGGAGGTAGAGTCCACAGTGCCTCTTCACGCTGTCTGTCAGACAGCTTCTAAAGGAGCCGGTATAGCTTATGTATAGGAATGACAACTGTTACAGCTTCGCAAATTTCATGGAACATTTTGAGAGCAGTGAGACCTGGCAGGTTTCGTAATATTTAGCACAATAGGCGGTGCTTATATCAAGCACCATTATTTTGAGAAAATGTTTTGCTCCATCTTACGAATTATTTTTCGTTTGACTGACCCCGGCCAGGAGTGTCATTTTTTTTCATTTGGTGAAGCTAAGGAAGAAAGCTAGCCACACTATCGCACTATCGCATTGGCATGAACGAAAGAATTTTGCTTCCTTTCGTTGTCACCTTTCGTATTCACGCCTGTTCGAGTTTAATCCCCGTTCTCATTAAACCTGACACATACGAGCCCTCCTTTTTTTCAAAGTGCGGAGTGCTTTAAGGGCCCGGGCTGTTGTACGCTGTCGTATTAATGATAATAATTATTGGAGTTTAACGTCCCAAAACCACCATATATGATTATGAGAGACGCCGTAGTGGAGGGCTCCTGAAATTTTGACCACATGAGGTTCTTTAACGTGCACCTAAATCTGTAAGCACATGGCGGCCTCAGGCATTTCCACCTCCATCGAAAATGCTGCCGCCGTGGCCCGGTTGCGATCCTGCAACCTGCGGGTCAGCAGCCGAGCCACTAGACCACTGTAACGGGTATGCTGTCTCAATCTGTAGTGCTCGCTTGGCGTAACGAAGGCGAAAGCACTTGTATCATGTCCATCTCCGGCATACTGAACGCGCTCTCTCTACCAGGAGATCCCTTCTGGCTGATGTTCTTCAAGGGCCTTAACTGCTAGCAATTAAGTTCGAAGGAGTTTAGGCTCCCAGGCTGTCGTATTAGGTCATCCCTTGGTAATGGAATGCCCCGCCGCGGTGGTCTACTGGCTAAAGTACTCGACTGCTGACCCGCAGGTCGTGGGATTGAATCCCGGCTGCGGCGGCTGCATTTCCGATGGAGGCGGAAATGTTGTTGGGCACCCAAATCTGAGCCCGTGTGCTCAGATTTGGGTGCACGTTAAACAACCCCAGGTGATCAAAATTTCCGGAGTCCTCCAATACGGCGTCTTTCGTAATCGTAAGGTGGTTTTGAGACGTTAAAGCGCACATATCAATTAATCAATTGGTAATGAAAGACAAAACCTCGTATAAAATAAAAATAAAAGGATGCGAGAAATAAAACAAAAGAGGAAGAAAGGGAACAGTTAGAAGAAATTAGAAATAAATATGAATAAAGGGAAAAAAGACAGAAAAATGGGAAAACAGAACAAAGAGTAAGGGAAGAGAAAACCGAAGAGAAACAAAGGCATGCCTGGTTCCGCACTTATTTATTTATTTATAATACCCTCAGGGCCAAAAGGCATTGAAGAGGGGAGTGGGTAAATACATAAAAAATACAAATAAAACAGTACAATAAATACAAATAAAACAATACAATAAAAGACTGATAATATCAATATTTCTGCAGAATATACAAAAATATTTATTTCGAAAATATAAAAATAAACAGAAGCAATAAGTAAAGGTAACACATTTTCCTGGTTATACAATTTTGGCTAATGTTTCGTGAAAAAGTTTGAAGTTAGTGATGGTTGTGACATTCGAGGGAAGGTTGGTTCCAATCATGAGATGTGCGGGGAATAAATGACTGAAAGAAAGACTTAGTGTGACATGATGCGATTCCTACCTTATTGCAATGATCAACACGGTTAGAGATGTACAGAGGCCAAAGTACCAGGTCATTATGAAGTGTTGGGTCATTATAAAGTGTTGCTTGAGCCTTGGCATCACTAGTGCAACGCTGCCGTAACTTTATTTAATCCGCCGTGGTGATCTATAGTGGCTAAAGCGGTCGGCTACTGGCCCGCAGGTCGCGGGATCCATTCCCGGCAGCGGTGGCGGCCGCATTTTCGATGGAGGTGAAAATGCTGTAGGCCCGTGTGCTCAGATTTGGGTGCACGTTGAAGAACCCCATGCAGGTGGTCGAAATTTCCGGAGCCCTCTTTATACTACGGCGTCTCTCATAATCATATGGTGGTTTAGAGAAGACGTTAAACCCCAGTGATTATTTAATTCACTACTTTTATGTTGCGCCGTTGCTTCAAAGGTCACGTTCACCACTGTCACCACATAAACGTCAGCGACTTCCACCAGCCCATTTTTATCAGCCCCATTCGAATGCAGCAGACCCGAAGAAGTAATGTGTGTGGTGAAGTGTATGCGCGGTCATAATTATATGCAATTGGTCAAAAGGGTCTAACTTTAAGATGCAGAACTGGTTGAGAATGTGAGAGGTGATTCTGTGTATATACGTAAAGCGCGTTCCGACAAGAACGCCAGAGAAAAAACAGGATGATTTAAGAGACGGAAGTTATCCACCATAGCGCATGAACTGTCTCGACAAAGCTGCAAGTCAGAAAACCTATACCTAAGACGTGTGTCCTCTTCAACTTAAAAAAAAAACAGTCGACAGTTTTCCTTGTCAGTTGATGCACGTGTTTGAGAAGAAAGTGTGCGTGTGTGTGTGTGGGTGTTTTTTTTTTGGTCTTGCGTCGCGCTGCACCGCCTAATTAAATGTAAGTACGAGTACGTGTCCGTTTTATTATATTACGGTGTTGCCCTATAGGCATTCATTAAAGAAATCGCCAGTTTGTCCTACGTACCCTGCGCGACATGTCAAAGAGAGGGGAAATAATTAGGCTATTTTTTAGACCACGATGTTTACTCCCGGAGTTGAGGAGCCTCGCCATTACGAGTACCATATTTCTATTTACTCGCTTGTAACGAGACCACGATTGTAAAGTGAGGGGTGACTTTTCTATAAGTGCAGGAAGAAAAAAAAAGTTATCTTAGTATTTTATTGTAAGTCATGTGTCGACTTTGAGTAACATGTGTCGACTTTGGGTAGCATAAGTCTGAATAAAAAAAGATACCACATTACATTCGAGTGAATACGGCAGGCGTGAGCTTGAGTTTATAGCTCTGTATGTCAGCTGTATCTGGCTTTCGAGACTTGGGCATGTCAGCTGTGCCTCCCTCTGGTCCTCTGTCCGGGATTGAATAGGCTTTGTTTGTGAATTATTGCTGCATTCCCAGACCACGTGGTGAAGTTGTCCGTAACTTGAATTCGCGCTCTCTTTCATATGTTCCAGGATAGATCACATGTAGCGGAGTTCCGCGCAGGTGATTTCCGTACTTGAAGTTGGCGCACTACGACATGTTCTTACAGATATAATCTGCATTGTGGCACCAGGTGTTTACACTTCTTGTAATATTATAAAACATCGTGGTAGTTTCGTTGCATCGTTTCATCAGGTTCTGCCGGTGGACGATGTCGTAGTAAGGTCGAAAAACAACAACAAAAAAGAACCTTCTGGACACTCGCCACACCAATATCTTCAAACAACTAGTAACAAAAAAAAAACACTATTTAAATCGCGTCTTTCAATACCAAAAGGACGATCTGTAAACTGCAAATCTCGGAGCTCGTGCTTCATAAAATAAGCCAATTAAAAACAAAAGCCAGACATTTTAGTTCGAAGTGTATGACGTTGTCTATTACTCATATATGGAATGGATCTCCTTCCCTTCCAAGTAAGTAGGTTGACGAAATTTTATTCGATAAGACGGGCGAACCTATACAAGACGTGTCAATATTGCCCGTCACATATGTTCTAATAGCGCGGCCTATAACCACCTTTCTTTGTACGGTAGGTCACGTTCACCGCATCGCGAGTGGAGCACGTGCGGTGGTTGTGTCGCCTTGGCGAGAGTGCGACGCTGGCGAGTGTTTATTGCGTCGATGTGCCACCGCCGGCGAGGCAGAGAGGAAACAGTATAAAGTACATACTGTTTGGTCCTTCCTTTACTTTTGTGGCTTCCAACAAATGCTTCATCGCCGTGAATCGACGCCGAGTATTATACTCCCCTGCCCGTTCCCAAGTGGTCCACAAACACAATGCTCTCTTATGTTAGACGCAGTATTATATTGTTCCATTGTAGCGTCGCGTTTGTCTTTCTTCTGACTAGGTGCGTGTGTGAAGCTCTCGCGCCTGACTGGCCTCCCCTTCCTTTGTTCGTTTAATGAATGAACACTAGTCGGTGTCATTGCAAAGGAAACGTCTTAAAAAATAACGAAATTTTAAATAAACATAACAAGAATCTGCCTGACCGTTGGTGTGTGCGGTAGTGTGACACAATTGATGAGCGTCCTTTTTTTTTATTAGCCCGTTTGTTCGAATTCGGCGGAGCCCCCCGTGAAGCACGTCTCAAACAGCACGTGCGTTGATTGGCCCCCTTCGAGTCAGTCCTAGCTTTATGTCTCTTTCTGTCTCTCTCTCCTATGAATCAAAATGAGAGGTACATATACTCGCCGTGAAACTTAACTTGCATATGCCAAGCTGCAACTGTCATTCTTAAATATTTCAGTGTAGTAAATTGGAGTGTTCTTATCTACGCTCTTCACGCGCCACCTTTGATGCATGTAGAGAAATATACGTAAGCACTATAAATGCAAGACTTTTTTTTTTGAAGCACGCTACTTAAGTGCAAATATGAAGATGCACACCACGCTCTTAACCTCTTGGTGAACCATGCTTGTAGTGCGTTTGTCCATATACCGAGTATACCATGCACAGCATGTTTGTGTGAACCGGCGAATACATTTAATGTCTGAAAAATAATCGCCACTGTTCGTAAGAAGTGTACTCATGGCGTGTGTCTTGTTCGTCTGCTGAAATTCAACAAGGTGGAAGCTTGGACAAATGAGAAGTGCTTGAACAGGGCACGTAGCTCTGCATATGCGTGTTTATAGGGGGGGGGGGGGGGTGTACGGATTAAAAGAGAAAGAATTAGAGAAGGGTGGACTGCTTCCTGTCTTTGCTTCTTTTCGACAACTCGGGCGTCGAACTTGCCCATCTCTTCCCTCTTGTTTGGTGCTTGGGGAAGATCGTACGAGTTACACACGTAGTACACGTCAAGGCTGGCGGCTGCTGCGTAGGAAATGAGACCACTCCTTGTCAGCAATATATGCGAGTTGGTGCGCTATTCCCGACCATAGTATAAAGCTAGCTCTACGTTGAGATACGACCACTGTGTGACCAGCGTGACCATCGAACCTTACCGCTTTAAGACGGTACCGTATAGTAGGATGAGCCATCCGTCAATAGTGTTAACGGAAAAGTGCACGCGGTACCTTGACGAGCCACAAACGCGTTATTTGTTCATGTGGAGGCGTGCGCACTGTAGAAATTATAGTTTGAAAGATCGTGCCCGCTCTACGTTGTCTTTGGAGCGGGCCATAATTGCGACATTTCTTTGAACTGAAGAAATAAATTGGTCTTTATGTTCGTCACCGCCATAATGGCCACGTCGGGGTCAACTATCTTATGGGGTGGCGCACAAGCTTGCACCTTACTCATGAGGCGCTCGTATATCTGAGACAAACATAATACAATCCAAACACACAGCATTAGTATGAACAATGTTGAGTAGCCGGGCCACCAGAAAACTATTGTCGCGATTTTTTGGGTCGGATGGTGCCTTATGGCACCACGTTCTTTGGTTTCTTTATGATCAGATAAAATGTTTTGTTCCACGTGTTCCACGGTGTCACGTTACGGCAATGCTATAATGTACACCGCATTAGAAGTGCCAATCAGGAAACAGACGCATTCATTTCTGCGTATCTAGTCGCTCATTATCCTTCATGGAGAGAACGCTCTCGTTGCTTTTACATGAATAAGAGATGGATGAAGCTTGACTTGTTTGCTTTTTTTTTCTTCTTAGAAACGCCACTACCAGAAAGATGAAACTGGTCTCCGGGTAGCACGGATTTGTGCTACTTGGCGATAGACTTTGTGCGACGGATAACCTTAATTAAAGTCATCCGTCGTCAACAGAGAGACGTTAAGGGTTTTTTTTATGCTACAAGGAGCAATGTGAGTGCTAAACCAGTCACTAAGCCATTCATATGTGCTGGTGAGTTCATGATTACCCGATGCTTTTCATTTATAGTTCCTTCTTAATTTCTCATTTCTTGTTACCTCTTCCGGTTCTTTTCTGTGTTTCTCGTTTGTTTTTCCTGACTCGCTCCATGTACTCTCAGCCACCGGGAAGCCCCTTGGCTACACCAGTGAACGATATCCTCTTATCCCAAAAGTAGGATGGTAGTTTGACTCGTTGGCATTTTGTCTCTCGATTCGAAGCTCACGAAAG
>WOVY01004967.1:180000-237500 GCA_013436015.1 Rhipicephalus annulatus
ATAACGAGCCCTTCCAATACGAGTTATGTACGCTTTGGAGAGACATGTGAACCGGCAAGTTTTTTTGTCCACTAAGCAGAGCTCTGGTGCACGTACTGGCACTTCCTTGTTACTTGGCATACGTGGGTTATCATGTGAGCCTGCATTCTTGTTGGCACATTGCATTCAACCCTTTCGTAGGGAAACAACTACTATGTTCTCAAATGGTTCATGCCATAAGCAGAAGTGGCCGTGGACGCCGTAGCGAATTTATTAGAATGCTCAGGTATGTATATATAGAAAGAATTCGCGCATACTATTGCTGTGAATTCACAAGTTCACTTACGGGCACATAAGAAAAGATGATTCGGTGGCGGCCCGTATCGGTAAGACGCGTAGAAAAAAAGCATGGCTGCAAATCAAGTGCACACACGGGGAAAACATTCACCTGCGCAGCTGATTTTTATTGGTAGTCGTACAACCATGCATTCTGTGCTGCGTGCAAAGCCTGCAAGCCACACGAAGCCGCAGCTAGCTCGTTAAAAGACCGCCGTGCTCGATACATTCACCCGGTGCCTCTTAGCAGATTCTTTCACTGTGGCTTCGCCGTCGAAGCTGGAACATATATATTTTCCAATGGAAACCTGCTTGAGGCGCCACCTATTTCTCACTTAGTAATCTCGTACGCAGCCGCAAAGCACCTCTATGGTCAAAATATTAAGATGCCTCGACAGGTTAAACAGGGGTCTTGGCGAAATATTTTAGTTCCAGGAAGGCGTGAAACTACGGCAGTTGACTAGCTTCTGGAACATGTAGCGGCTGAGGCCAGACGATGCCACAAGACAGAAAACGTGGGTTAGGTCACTGAGAATGGTTTCTTCAGCTGCACCCGAACAAGTAAGCGTGGTTATCTACTGAACTTATATTTAGATAGCCAAGAGCTAGCTTCGGTAACGTTCTGGCTTGGGTCTGTTAAGTCTGGAGTATTTTCGTTCGAAAAATTGGGCATTCCTCTCGCATACATCGTCCTCGTCATATTATATAGTTATCGAGTGTGAAGTCTTTGTAGCCGAATAGCGTGTGACAGTTATCGCAATTCGTGTTACCCTAAACTTGACGCCTTTCTCGTATATCTGGCTCCCACTGTACCTTCGGCCGCACGCAGTGAGCATGACAATGACGACTTTTGTGTTGTCAAGTCCTTGACGTTTCACTAACGTCTCACTAATATACGGCCTTAATCATGCAGTGAACACAACTGCCTTGTTGTTG
The DNA here is from genome assembly GCA_013436015.1 of Rhipicephalus annulatus. NCBI lineage: Eukaryota > Metazoa > Arthropoda > Arachnida > Ixodida > Ixodidae > Rhipicephalus > Rhipicephalus annulatus. The sequence goes on from WOVY01004967.1 coordinate 181,252, forward strand.
TCATCTTATTTTATTGGAAGACAAACGTCTCTGACACTGACGGGCTACAGGTTCTTGAGTTCAATCTCATCCCTGAAGAACCTCGTTCATCTGTGACTAGAAACAGCAGAGCCATACCGGTAGCTTCATTCAAAGATCTTTAATATTCCTATTGAATTCGTTATATTCAGATAACAAATTATTCTATTCATAACCTACTGACTAGACGCACTGCCACTCATTGCCGCGTCTTCATTTACGTCTTATCACAGACAACGTCTCGGAGTGTATCCTACGCATGTACACGCTAGTTCCCCACACTTCTTACGACAGTGGCTACGATATTTTTATAATGAATACTAGAAGTATAAATGCGTTTTTTTTTCAGAAAGGGTCATTGTAAGGGTCACGTGGAACAATTGCTACTGTTCATTTGGTAAAATAATGCGTTGCTGGGCTAATTGGTTCAATATCATAAAGCTTTAAAGTGCAAAATCGATGAGGACAGGAAGGAACACAGAACACGGGCCATGTCTTGTGTATTTATGTTCCTTTATGTCCTCGTCGATCTTGCCCTTCCAAGTTTTAAGCTCATTCGTGTCACCTCGGTTCATCTCGGCATAAGTCTCGATGAATTGACTTGACTGGCCCACAGCATTTAGGTTCCTTTCGCGGTATTTTAGAATTAAACTTTGTCCATAAATTATTTCGGCGTGTTCCCTTTGAGATGGGTGTGGTGATAAATAAATAAAAGCTCATTTAAATGCACGTTATAAGCATACCACACTTCGTGCAATGTTCAACTCCCTTTGTCTTTAAAAAACAGCGCTAAGCTGCCGAGATTAGCACTGAGATGCATGGACATGTCGTGTCAGTGAGGTACAATACACAGGCTCTTTCCGACGGAGGTTACCACACTCGCAGCACGAGGTGATAGTCCGTATGCACTCGCTGCATGAAAAAAAAATGCACGTGACGTCCGTCGCGAAGTGTGAGCTGTAAAACACGAGGTGCCGTCCATAGGGCCTCGTCGTCATTAATTAAGACCAGTGTTTGTTTCTCTGCAAGACGTGCTTCATCCTGGTCCCCTAGCAGTGTTCACTTGCGTCCTACAGTAGCAGAACTTACGCAGAACCGCGTCCGATATGCACTCCCCCTGACTGCCATACATGTTCAACCTGCTTACGTCACCGAGCACGACGTACTGTTCCGTCGGTTCGTAGTAGCGAATGGTGGCCTCTAGCAGCGCGCTGCTGGGTTTCACCATCACCGTGACCATGTAGTCCAGCGGCGCGGTCACCCGCTTTCCAAGCTGCACTCCGCGACCTATGACGTCGTGGTAGTGGCGCACGAAGCGCAGCACCTTCTCGTTGGGCTGCGACACCGTCGCGTCGACGACCTTGTCGAGCTCGAGCGGGCTGCAAAGTTCGGCCCTGCTCTCGAGCTGAGAGTTGACGGCGCTCACCAACGCGTGCGAGGCGTTGATCACACCGGGGTCATTGACCGGCACCACCGTCCTGTTCTGGCAGGTGCACCAGTGCGGAAAGATGAACGCGTCGTCACAGCTTCGGTTGAACGGCACCTCGTGGAACAGGCTGAGACCGTGCATCGTCCGGTGGGGATGTTCCGGCGGGAACGAAGCCAAGTGCTGCAGCGTCGCGTGTACGTCAAAGGGCGTCGTGAGTCGCCGAGTATTGGTCCGCAGCCGCGCAACCGCGGCCGGATACTGCTGCGCGAAGGCTTCTGGGAAGGCGAGGAACATGATGGGCATGCGCTCTTCGAGCTTCCCCACGAACGTTGAGCGTATGGGCCCGAAGCGCAGACCGTGGTCGCTGAAGAACACGAGCAGCGTGTTCTTGAGTGCCCCGCTGCTGTAGAGGCGCTCGAGCAGGTGCACTGAAGGCGCGTCGGCGTAACCGGCATTGTTGAGGGTGTCGTGCGTCAGGCGGGCCGCGAAGGCGAAGCCAAAGTGAGGACGTGAATCGCACGCCTCTGCGAAGCCGGCGAGGTAGTCGAACACCACCTCCATCTCCATCTTGGGGCCCCAGCAGTGACGGCCCGCTTTGGTGCGCACGACCGAGTTTTCTGTGGCCAGACACAGCGGTCTCAAGTAGTAGTCCGTGGGTGGTTTGGCGAAGCCGTGTTTGAGGTAGTTGAAAGTGGCTATGTTAGGCGCGTCCTCTGCGAACAGTGAGCGGTACCCCCTTTTGGCGAAATCTTTCCACACGAAGTCCAGCCCGTCGAACGTGAACCTGGACATACTTTCGTTCCAGTAGTACTCCAGGAAGTGCCCCGTCAGCAGTGCCACTATGTTGGGGAACGTGTTGTCACCAATCTTGGTGTAACCGTGAAGTTGTACCGCGCCAAGAACATCCTTTAGGAAAGCCTTAGTCCTTGGCATATGTCTTTCAAAATTGAGATTTGATATAGAGTCCACGCCCACCATGAGTACGTTCAACTTCACCGCCGCCGAATTTTTGGAAGACTCTTGGAGTTTCGTGAGTTTCAACTCCAGCTCCGGCGACAGAGGCACGAGAGGCACGTGTTGCACTAGCACTTCCTTGTGGTCGTGGAAGCAGTTGACGATGGCGTGGTGCACTTTCAGCGGTTTACCGAAGGTCAGCTGCCTCGGAGCACTCAGGTTGTAGCGATCGTCGGCCACGTGCTCCGGGGCGTTGGGCGTCCTGTACACTTCCCTGTAGGTGCACTTCACTTGCGAGTGCTTGAGCTTGTAGTAACGCCAGAGGAGCGCGTCGTCCGCCATCAGCACTGCGTTGGGACGGACGCGCAGGAAGGAGGGTCTTCCGGGGCACACGAAGTCGGCCACCTTGCGGTACAGGTGTGCCACGCTGGGGTCGAACGGGTCCCAGGCGGGGATGTGACACTCTGGCGTGCGGATCAGGTAGCCGCTGGCCTCCAGGTCCTCGTCTTCCTCCGAGCGCACCGACTTCCACCAGCTCAGCCAGGGGAGCACGCTCGTGTAGCGCGACAAGAACACGAAACACAGGGCCCCGAGACCGGTGGTCAGAGCGAAGGCTCGACGCATCCCGGGCGGTCCTCACGACCTGCGTATAACCGGAACAGGCGATTTCTTAAATCGACATAACTTCATCTCTTTAACATAAATGCGAAATACATTCACCATCGTCTATTAAAGGCCAAAGTTAAGTTTTGTGGTCCAGCGCCAGGGCCCCAAATATGAGGCATGCCACAATGAACGAATTCGCTTTCATTTTTAACACTTAGATTTCCTTAACATTGACGTTAACTGAACTACACGAGAACAAAGTATTTAGTCCCTTCGAAATGTACCAGCTGTGACTGTGGTTAAACAGGGAGTCCCCAGCTCTGCAGCTCGTAGGTGTCAAAATGCAAAACGCATCGCTCACCTAAGCAGGTTGGACGCCTTCAAAGCGTTCGCGTCAATTAAGCCACAGTCACGTGAATCACGAGAGCAGAAAGCAAATCGTGCATTATTTGCGTCCACTTGTCTTCCAGAGTTTTTGAGGCATCAGCACCTTTCCAGCAAGGCAGCGTAAAAATTATATTGTAGATTTAGCGGGTGTAGTGTTCTCCAGTTATATTCCGGCACCATTGATGGCGTGTATAGGATATCCCTTAAATGCAACGGTTTGGTTTCTAGGGGATCTTTACGTACGTAAGCCTTTACGAAATTTCAGACCAGCTGCACATTTTACTTTCCACTATGTTCGATCGAATGCCATCTGGTCAAGTGTGGTGAAGTGAAAACAACAAAAAAATTCGGAATGTCTAGGAATTCGTCGTGATCGCGAAACGTCTCATCTCTATCTCGCTCTGTCCTCTCCTCTATACTTCGGTAGGTGAATTGTCACTCACATTCAATTTCCACTCCTTTCATGGACTATCGGTCATGTATTTACAGATTAGTAATTCATTCGCTCTTTGAAAAAGTGGTTGCCTGTATGTATTTCAAGAAAGGCGTTATTAACCTGGTCTGTATTGCCAGTCTATACCAGGATATACGCGACCTGCCAGACTAAAAGACTGAAACTTGATTGGTTCAACTGACGACGGAGGAATGTCCCCATACATGTTTTATATCGAAACAGATTATGTCAAATATTTTGTTGGACTGGTTCATCCTTTCACGCGCGCCGACTCTTTCTTCAAGTTTGGCTTCAGCACCTGTTGACGAACTACTATACACCTTTGGGGCTTCAACAGAAGGCTCAGCTTTGCCGAGGAAAACGTGCCTTATTATTCATTCATGTTTGCCTCATGCAACAGCTGTCACATGAAAAGCACCGTTTAATACACGTAATTTATTTTACAACTGTATACGTAAGCCGTTATGCCGCCTTTTTCGACGTGCGTCTGTGTGCAGGGGTTATTTTTCACCTAATGGAAACTGCTGACTTTTTGAAGCAAACTTGAAAAGCAAAATGTTGAAAACACGTAACATTGTACACTAGTTGTTTTAGAAAAAAAAAAGATACCTACCCTGCACGTCTCCGTTATACATATCCATATATTTTTAAGAAGATTTTTTCATGCATTTATAAAGTTTCCTTGTGGCGTGTTTTCCCGCCCTCAAAACAATGACAATTGCTACGACGGCGACTGTAACGCGAGCCATCAACTTATCACTGGTTTTATCGACTGGTCGTACGATGCAAGTGAACATCACCACCAGCATCGCACACGAATGAATGTATTTTCAACTCTTAGTTTTGTTTGTCATATGAAACGAAGTCACCGATGTCAGCAAAGGTCCTCACGCTTCCTATAAACCTCGTCAATAAAGAATACGAAAACGAATAAGTCGTCAGAACAACAACGATGTCGACGACGACTGATAACTGGAGTAATGCATGCGTATAGCTTAACGTTATCAACAATACACGTGGGTGGTTGCGGACAGAAACGTAAGAGTGAAGTGACGAGTTGTCGCAAAATTAGACTCACCTATAGCAGCGAAGTGCTGTTTCTGAAGGGGACAGTTCGGTGACCAGGGTCAGTGCGTGGAGGTATATTTCCCGTCCGTTCCCTCTACGTCCTGCGCTGGAGAATTGAAAAAAAAAAAAAACTTAGGACGTGAGAGGTCCTTGCCTGTGAACATTTGGCTTCGCCATTGCCATCCCACCACCTTCACGACATTGTAAGCTCTATTTGTACCCAACGACTCCTTCACCCAGCGCAATGCCGCCAACTGCAGGGCAGGACGAGTCTGGGCCAACGCAGCCTCAACCGCGAAACTGCCCTCGCACCAGCGGCAATGATGCGGGGTGATATCCGGCCGTTGTGTGAGGAGCCAACATTGTCCGGGCATCAATGTCAGAGTGTTCGGCTGCGCAGCTGCCACCCGGCGCCCGGCATCTCGCTAAACGTATAACAGCACCCCAACAGATGCAAATGACGACACATTTACCGCTGCCTCCAGAGTTTTACGATTCAATTTTTTGTTGTTGTTGGCCCAACTCCTCGGCGGCGCTTCACAATGGTCCCAATTCGAAGTTGCCCGTATAGTTCACGCGCATTCGTGAAATCTGTACACGGAAGTCGTTTCCCGTTCACGCGAAGTCGCGCCAGTATACGTTGCTGGTTCGTTTCTTTATTTACGCGCGTCGAGCAGTCCAACTTTTTCGGGGCCATCTTAGTCAGGTCGTATCGTTTAGAGAATGTTTGTTTACCTGCAGTATCATCTTGCCGCTTTTGTTTTTCTTTTCGTAGGTGTGTTCGTTAGCTAGTTAAAAAATTGCAGCATATCCACGGAGTGAATGCTGGATAGTGGGGGCGAAGCGTCCGTCCGTCCATTCGTTCTTGCTTCCGTCCATCCATGCGTGCGTCTGTGTGGCCGCCCGTGCGTCTATCCGCCCGTGCGTGCGTGCGTCTGTTCGTGCGTCCGCACGTTCATCTGTGCGTCCGTTCCTGCTTTCGTCCATGCATCCGCTCCTGCGGCCGTCCATGCGTCCGTCCATGCGTCCATCCGTCCGTGCAGTCATCCGTGCGTCCATCCATGCATCTGTCTGTGTGTCCGTTCGTCCATCTATTCAACACTCCAAGTACCACCATCTCGCATCTTTTCATCAAATATTCCCCATTAGAGTTACTGTATATGCTACCTTTAGATAGGTAGCATATACAGTAACTCTATTTCCCATATAGAAGCACCGCCACCCAGCGGACATTCCAAGGACTAAACGAGAGGTGGCACACGCACACTTTCTTACGGCTTGCCCTTCGGGTCTACTTCCCACCTTTAACCACCTCGAGTTCATGATATATACTAGTTCACTGTATTCATGGCACTGCGGCCCAACGCTCGCTAAACCTTTCTAAAACCTAGGAGGTTACGCCCAGCGAGTATAACGTAGCAACCCTTTCTTGTCTTCTGTGCGTTGTTGAACAATAAAAGATTCGCAGCGTGCGCGTTAACTAAAAGCCGAATTCTCCTGTCTCTCGTTCCCCCTTAACAGCCATTGGCATGTACATCGAGCACTATCTTTTATTGTTCAACAACGCACAGAAGAAATTTCTCACCAGCACCACCTTGGAGGTCAAAATGTTATACTTGTTACACACTACAACGACTACGAGGGACGAACGGGCGCCGCTATAAGGAGCTTCGCCCCTAAAAGAACATAAGAAAACGCCAACAGCGAAAATTTCACGCCGTACGGCATTCTCAGTGATGGATCGCACGTTCACGTATAGTTTCCTGTTTCTTAAAGTGCTGCGTTCCTAATGGACTCCAGATTGCTGAGTGCAACAAATCTGTAATGCTGACGTTTTTAGGTGGAATTCGTTGCTGTAGATAAACGTTACGCCACGCTTGCAGCCGTTGACGTCAGCCGCTGAGTTACGAAATAAACCGGCATTATTCCATCGTTCGACTTCTAAAGCTTGATCACACAAGAAAAGCATCCTTCACTTCGACTGGTGATTCATTTCACAGTTGAAATGAACCCCTAACGTATACAAGTACCTTTTGAAGTTTGTTCGTTTTCCAAACCTTGAATACGTGTGATATAACCGCGCAAACGGCAACCAAGATTATTCACTTCATGACGTAGTATATTTGTGCGCATTAATGTGGCCTGCTGTTTGACCATGCTCAACCTGTATGTTACATTATTGCGCGCTTTAATACAGTCGCATCAACGCACACTTTATTCGCCTCTGAAGAAGCGACCAAATCGTAACATTGGGGTACATTGCAAACGAGACGAATTCGCCGTGGCTGCTGAACCTTATTACCGCGCTCCGAGAGATGTATAATATATATGAAATCGTGTGCAGTGGGTTTGGTGGCGAAAGCCCGACGCGCAATAATAACGAAACGAAATGCTCGGCGCAAGTGCTTTCCAGAACGCAACTGTTTTGAAGTGGGGCCGTTTCTCAACGTTCAAATAAAGACAAAAGTCGTACAAGGTGGTGATCAAAGCGCCTCGCTGCTTTTCTTTAAGTAACCGAGCAAAGCCGCTTTTCTACCGTCGGGAAATTCGGCCGAATGAACGGGGGGGGGGGGGGGGAGACGCAATCTGTTTTGTCGAAATGTTTTTCGCCCCCGCGTTGATGGTTCGAAGGTCCGCATTTCTACGAGCACGATGACGTTGGGGTAATCGCTTCGATCTGCGACTTCTTTACGCGTGTTCGATCCCGTGACGTTGGGTTAGGTGGCACCGCTGTCTTCCTCGTGTTAATTCGCTGTGCTGTCCCGTTTTTGTTTTTCCCGGTTGGCACAGAGCCATCAAGCTGCCGCTGCTCTTGGTATACCACTCGTCACGAACCACTCGTCACGAGGTGCGTTGGCTGTTTACTTAAAAATTACGGGAGCCCTTCGCTTAGGGCTCCCAGATAGTGGCAATCTTATGTTATCTTAGGATCTTATCGTAGGATAGTGGCAATCTACCTAGCACTCTCAAATTAGGACTGGTAGATTGCCACTATCCCTCAAGAGGAAGGTATATAACAGCTGTATCTTGCCGGTGCTTAGCTACGGAGCAGAAACCCGGAGACTTACAAAGAGGGTTCAGCTTAAATTGAGGACGACGCAGCGAGCAATGGAAAGGAAAATGGTAGGTGTAACCTTAAGGGACTAGAAGAGAGCAGAGTGGATTAGGGAACAGATGGTGGTTAAGGATATCATAGTTGAAATCAAGAAGAGGAAATGGGCATGGGCCGGGCATGTAGCGCGTAGACAGGCTAACCGCTGGTCATTAAAGGTAACTAACTGGATTCTCAGAGAAGGTAAGCACGTTAGGGGGAGACAGATGGTTAGGTGGGCAGATGAGATTAAGAAGTTTGCGGGTATAAATTGGCAGCAGCAAGCACAAGCACAGGGCCGGGTTAACTGGTGGAACATGGGAGAGGCCTTTGTCCTGCAGTGGACGTAGTCAGGCTCATGATGATGATGATGATGATGATGATGAAGCTTCGCTTTAAGAGTTGAACGCGATAGCATATGGCTGCATTCTGTGTGATATGTAGCATGCACCGCGAGATATTATGAGCGTGAAATGTTCTCGAACTTACTGTGCACGAACAGGCGCAGTAACGTGTGTGCCTTTTGCAGTGACTGGCCGGCTGTAAGCCATGAAGTCATTACGGTAATCACATGTTCTGACGCCCCATCGTGATGCAATGTACGCCTATACCACGCGTTATTACCGTGATAATGCGTGTTGTGTTGTGAAGCGTGTATACAGGACGCGTGTTTTTGTAAAGCGTGAAGGATACATCCACTGCATTTCCAACTTGAAAGGAAGTTATTTTCACTGTTATCTCGGGTAGACGCGTGGCTCTTTTGTATAGAACAGCTGCTTGCCGCGCAGTTCGGTCGTCGCTTGGACCCGGAATTCTTTATTACATATTTTATTTGCATCTTTCTCGATTTCTCGGTCACCCACAAGGGTATGATTTTTTCGCTCACAGCCAATGACGGTGCTTCCGACGCTGACGTCGGAATTTCTGCGAAACGAGCTCTTTAACACTATCGCTTAAAAATCGTTTACCTAACCGTTGTAATTGCCGTTACGCAAGAAAAACTTCGCTCTAACATAATATATCTCTCTCTCTTTCTAAGTGGTTATGAAGAAAGAAATAGAGAGAGAGAGAAGTACAGAACCATAACTGTCTTTTTTTACGAGGGCACCACAACAGGCCAAACTATGTTCTCTAAAGTATTTGCAGCATTCGTCGTTTTCTTACGTTCCTGCAAAAAAAAAAAAAATGTAAGCCTATGTTTAGGTAGCGCGTGACTTGAGCTCTGATGTACACCCAGCTTACGTCACAGAATACAGAAAGATGCGACAAATACAAAAAAGCAGCTATAGCGTTTACGACTTATTCAAATGTGATGACGGGCATACCGGCCTGTTGACCTGTTTTGAAATGGAATGAAGCATACATGACCTGCTTGTTCGCTTGTTGTATGGAGTGACGATAGTTATAGCGCGAGAACAGAACGACGACACAAAGACAAGAAGGACGCGAAAGTCCTTCTTATCTCTGTGTCGTCGTTCCGTTCTATAACTATCGTCATGTCATACCAACTAGCCCAAGCTGCCACACTTCTATGTTGTATGGAGCGTAGCATAACAGAAGCTGATACCTACGCACACATGACCATGAGACGGCAAACACTACTGGCCATGGATAGCGGTCGGAATGCGCACATAAAAAAAACGCGCCCGATGTTTGGGACTCATAATTGTCAGATATTTTTTTAATCTGTCCCTCCCATATTCTTTACGTGAATTGCATAGAATTGAATTAAAGTCGTTCCGAGTTCTCCGAGTTCTCCTCTTCCTCTTTTCTTCTCTCGTTTTCTTTTACAATGCACTGTTTCCGGCTTGTGAAAAAGGCTTCCTGAATATAACAGCGCAACAATAAAGAGACTATAGTTCAGGCTAGACATTCGAAACAGTGTTGCAGCATGGGCTGAAAGGGTCAGAACACAGTGATTATGGGACGGCAAGAGACAAGCATATTGACGTATGTAGACCACAAAGAATGTTTTTCAGAATGGATGATACAACCACAGTCGTATTTTTTTCCCTGATTCACAACCTGCGTGTCCTTTCATGAATTATCACTGACATAACAAAAACGTGTCACGCAGGATTCACGAACAATTAAAATCTCAAGCAAATGCTAAATATCGTACTTCAATTGCAAGACCCTGAGGTGTGGGATCAATCAAATTAAATTAATTAATTAATCAATCAATCAATCAATCAATCAATGAATCATTATTTTATTTTTGCCAGAAACAGTAACAGTAATCCATGCTGGTTTCCTTGCTTACATAGTGTGTATAGGATAGAGATTTTCGCAGCGTGATTTCATTCTGGGATAAGCCGTTGCATGTACTGAATCAGCAAAAGTATTTCTGCATTGCTGCATTTTTTCTGCTTTTTCACATGTATATACTTCTGAGAGCCTCTCTATAAATTTGTTAAGGCAATGAAAGGAAGCAGCAAAAAAAAACATCGTGTTTTCTCGCGATATCTAAAATTTAAAGAAATCTTATACACAAGTTGCCTGTGGAAAATTATAGTACAAAATATTCAGTTCGGAGCAATCACCGCAAATCAGAAGATCGCTCTGAGTGAACGTCACTGAGATTATTGCAGACAAATGATTGGGCTACATACTTACAAGAAAGAAAGTGTGCTATAAAAAACTCTCATTTCATACACGCTGACGTTGCGATCTTCGCTATATAGCGGCGGTTGCAATTATTCAAACAACGAATCAGCAAGAGAACGCGAAAGAAATAAACGTAGAATGTTCATTAGCGTGCCGAGTGCTTGTAATTATGACCATACATGTGCTCACAATATGTACGAGATAATAATACAATGGTATTATTAATACAATGGAGATAATAATACAATGTGAACGAGATAATAATAATAAAATATAGGTGTACATCCCAATTTAGGTCATTGACTGTTAGACTTTCTACTCGTACTGTGAAAAAGCGTCGCCTCTGCCTCCCGCGTGGCACTCATGCATCATGTTTACATGCACCTTCTGCGGTGGTTTCGCACGCACGCACAACTTCGGAGGGAGCTTTGGGTGCACGCGCTGTCGGGTTAGTTGGTGTTTGTTTAAAAACACGGAGCTACACCACGAGACAGTTATGAAGGAGGCGCCAGTGTCGTGCGTCTATATAGTTGATTTGTTTGCGGTTGTGTATTCGATTGACATCATTTATGTCTTTGAGACACACTGTGCTTCTTCAGAAATAGCGATCCGTTTGTATTTCTCAAGCCCAATACTTAACGTAATTCTTCAGCGTTAACACCCCATAGTCTTCCTTCACAGTGTATAGCAGCGGTCGATTGCGCCGCATAGTACAAAGTCTTTCATGTAAAAGGGTTCCAGATTGTAAACCCGAGCGCGAAATGTAACTTGTCCTCTGGTGTGTTGGTTCCAATTATCTAGAAAAAGAAACGAAAAAAAGTGGCAGATCTCACGTACAGTGGGAATCGATTATATGCGAAGCACGAATGAGGAAGGGTGATATTCCACTTTAAAATCAGCACAACGTTACGAGGCGGACGTAAATTATGCTGTACATGGCTTTCATGTCCTGATTATCATGTTTGGACGTGTCATTTACCTTCGTCATCTATTCACGTCGTCTGATATCAAATTTGGTAAGTGTGGAGCAAGCAAAACGGCCGCTAGCGCGCTATGAGCGTAGCATGTAGCCATGTATTACATGACACACATATTATGATCATCATGTTTGGACCAGCTATTTACATTCGCCGTCCATTCACGTCATATAATACTGAACTTGGTATATGTGGCACTAGTGTAACAGCCGCTTGCACGCTATGAGCGTATCATCTAGTCACGCATATCGTGATCATCATGTTTGGACGTGTCATTTACCTTCGTCGTCTCTTGATGTCATGTGATACCAAATTTGGTATATGTGTAGCTAGTGAAACGGCCGCGAGTGAATCGTGAGTGTGGTATGTTTTCATGTTATTACATGGCACGCACCTGATGATTATCATGTTTGCACCAGTCACATAACTTCGTCATTCCTTGGCGTCCCGTAATACCAAATTTGGTAACGTGAAGCTAGCGAAATGAAGGGCCCAATTTACTCCGAAGTATCGTTGACGCGCACGAACGCTGGGCGCTATGACGCCACGCTAGCAAAATGCGAGCACTCTATGTAGTCTGACGCCAGGAGCGACCGACACAAGCAGCGTCCGTCGGCGCGTTCCGGCAGCAACCGGCGCAAAATGCATAACCGGCGTGAAATGCAACATGATGCATTTCGTGCCGATGACGTTACCCAGCTCTACAGGTGTTCTGTAGCTCTACCCAGACAGCACTGCCTCTCTTCGTGACGTCGGCACTCTCTAGTAGACTTTTTCTGAAATAAATGTTTCTTACCACCACCATCTTCGTGATGGAGGGACGCTGGGAGCGCTCAAACGCGCATGCGCGTTGCGCTGCGTTGCTCAAACGGCCGTGAGCGCGCATCAAGAGTGTGGCACGTTGTCATGTTGTTACATGACACGCATGTTATGATTATCATGTTTGGACGTGTCGTTTACATGTGTCATCCGTTCGCGTCACATATTACCGAATTTGGTATGTGTGAAGCTAGCGAAACGGCCGCGAGCGCATCATGAGCGTGGCATGTAGTCCTTTGTACATGACACGCATCTCATGATTATCATGTTTGCACCAGTCACTTACCTTCGTCATCCATTCACGTCCCGGCATACCAAATTCGATATATCCGAAGCTAGCGAAACGGCCGTGAGTGCATGATAATTGTGGCATGTAGTCATGTTGTTACATGACACGCATGTCATGATTTTCATGTTAGGGTCTGTCGCTTGTGTTCGCCGTGCAATTATGTCATACCATACCAATTTTGCAACATGCCATGTGAACGAAACCACCGCAAGAGCAGCAAGACTACGAATTGTAAATCATGACATTCATGACACGTATGTCATGATTTGCATGTTTTGACTAGTCAAATATGCTCCTCATTAAGTCATGTTGTGTCGTACTAAGGTTGGTATCGATACCATTATCCAAACGGCCAGGAGAGCTAAATGTCGTAGGCGGATAGATAGATAGATAGATAGATAGATAGATAGATAGATAGATAGATAGATAGATAGATAGATAGATAGATAGATAGATAGATAGATAGATAGATAGATAGATAGATAGATAGATAGATAGATAGATAGATAGATAGATAGATAGATACGCTCAAAGTCAGCGAAGTTCGCTAGAAATGGTTCTCATTAAAAAAAATCATTCGTTTCGTGACTGAGGGAAGCTGCAGAGCGACACATCAGAACGAGCACTCCTTGGTCAGGATTGATTAAGAGCTATAGAACTGTAACGAGGCGCACTAACGACTCAAGCGCTGGCTAGACCGATTTCATTTTGACATCCGTGAGCACCTTACGTATTCACCCGTCTGTGTCTTTTGTGCACTTTTACCGTTTCTCTCTGCAGCTCCAATTAGCCACCTGTATACTGGACAACCTTACCCGGTGCCTTCCCCACATAAACAACGGCTGTAATTCGGAGCACGGAAGCGATACTTCAGTAAAAATTGCTTCCCGAACTACTCAACGTTTGTCGTATGAAGAACGTTCGCGGCCTCATTAGCGATTATGCTTTTTGCCCATTAAACGCATAGCGCAACCCCTCCCCCCTCTTCCCCCCTTCTTTTCCTTGCAATGCAATGACTCTTCTTACGGCGATCTTGCACGTAACGTATACATACCAGGTAGGGTATTACGGCTGTTTTGCCGCAGTGGGATGCTTGCATTTAGTTGAATTATTATGAACGTGATGGTGAAATTTTGGAGCGGAGGCATGAGATAGAGCATGCGCGGTTATTAAAATCTATTAACCCGTATTTCCGGCGGCAATAAGGGCGTCGCGTTGCGACCCGCCGACATCATAGCTATTGGGTGATCACTGCGTGTTTGTAAAAAAGGTATTTGAGGCAAATTTTCATAGCAAGAACAGTGGACAATATCATATGCATTGCACATCACGATGATACGTTTGAGATAATAACGCATGTCTGTTTGGAAGTTATGTTTTACGTGGGAAAGCTAGAACAAAGAAAACTGTTGTTTGGGACTGTACACTCCAAGCGGGAGGTCTTAAGTTCGAGTGATGAGAAGAAATAGCCTCGAACGCGATATCGGTAACGCTGCAAACAACGCGGTTATACAACAAGCCCCACTTCCTGCACGGTAACAATGACGGTGCACGATGCGCTGAATCTGCCGAACCGTATAGCAGCCGCTTGCCTGAGAATCGGTGCGTCCGCCAAAGGAGATTCGCCTTATCAATGAACTCCGGAGCAAACCGAATGCGCGTCTTCCCGGAGCGTGCGCATCGTGGAGCTGTAGCGACGATGCTGTGACCAGCTGAGGCGTCTTCGTCGGCGGAGGAATGGCGGAACGCGCGGCTGCTTCGCCGGCCCAGGACTGAGACCTGAAGTCGGTCGCTCCGGGCACGCCGGCGCTGGCGGCGGAGGGGGCGTTGCGAGGCGCGGCTGGGATGCGGCGGATCTCCGTCCGCGGCAGGGAGCGCGCCATCGATCCGAGCCCGGGGAGCGAGCGGATCGATTCGCTGTTTCAGAAAGTTCGCGCCTGCCGCTGCGAGCGAAAGCGCGCTTCTTGGATCGCTTCTCCGCTTGACATCTCTCGTGCGAGGTCGAGCGCAGGAACATTTGCATTTGCCGAGCGATACGCGTTGACAAACAAAAACGGACGGATTGTATAGCGCTGCACTGCGAGTGCATCGCTCTTGCTCTTCTTCTGTCCGCGAGGCTTGAAGATTTTCTGATGGATTTTCACGTTGGTTCGCCGGTCAAAGGCGGTGTGCGCTTCCTTTCCAATTGAGGCTTTTGTAGGAGGAAGGTATATAGTAGAAAGGAAAGGTGAACAAATTAACCAGAAAAAGTCGTCCTACTACCCTGTATTCACGCACAGTATAGTGTACACGGAGAGGACGACAAATACACATAGAGAAGGGTACAGGTATAGACGTATAAAATACGCAAACTTTCATAGCACGTGATGACACTTATCTGTTTAAATTCGCTCATGGAGGATGATTTCTTGTAAAAATGGAAACAATCTGGGTAATGTTCTAGGGTTGTTCTTAGCTTGCAAGGCCAAATTCTGCCATGTCAACTGATGCAAATTATTTGACCGTAGTTGTCATCTCGAAACTAATTGTGGTGGTGGTCGCTGGAAAACGTATACTGCTTCTGCAGAAACCTTTGGAGGTGCCGACCAATGATTGTGTAAATGTGGTCAATATAAACTCATGCGACTAAAGTAAATGCACCTTTGTGAAAGCTGTAGCCTGACAGTTCTGGTAGGTTTTTAAAGCGGAGCATTGAGCGGCGTCGCCGTTGTCATCGCCGTGACCTTCGGTGGCTAACCGATAGACATGGAAACGTAAGCGATACACACACGGAAATCGCAAGAAAATACCCAGAGCCAAACGAGAATCGAGCCCGGACTTTCTGCGTGGCAGTCGAGTATCCTATACCACACTGGGGCTTTAAACTCATTCGCAAAAAGACTCTACAGAACAATAAAATATCCAACTAGTAATCACACTGAATGCAGGAACAGCGCAAAACAAGGAAAAACAAGGACAGAAAAGAGCGCTACCAACTTGCCCAAGCTTCCACGTTTCATAGTAATCACACAATGCTAATTGCAAAATGAGCGTATACGTTCGTGCTTCGCACCCACTGCAAAGTGCTCAGCCATAATTCTTTTATCGTTGTCAACCACACGCAGCATCAACAAAGCGCACGTAATACCTAACGTGATGTGTAGCAAGTACCTCGCTTATCCGAAGAAAGACGAGTAATGGCGTGTAGTGGGTGCCGTCCTACTTCACAAAGATTATCACTTGTGGCGTAGTCGACACGTTCCCGAAAGGCGGAACTTCAAACACAGTTGACTTTGCCTGAACTCGAAGCTGCGCTCTCAATTTTCATTACGCAGTATCGTAATTATCGGCAAATTTCCCTTTTTTTTTTTGCTAGGTATATGGTCAGGCGCACTTCGGGTCAGCCAAACACCGAGGTTAGCGTCGTACGTTTAAATGCTGTGGTGAAGCTTGTTGGAAGACTATTGCATAGGTATGAGTATCAAATTTCTTTTCTCGGACTATTTACTTTGCAATACGGATGAATTAACGAATTATATTATAATTGACTAGTTAATTTATTATTGTAGCGATAGACACGTTGTACTCAAAACGAGATAAGCGAATTATTAGTTTTCAACACTTCGAGCAAGGTGAGTAATCATAAGCGCGACATTAACGGTTACGGTTAAGCGCATGGTGCGTGTATACGACCTTTTGCAAAACGATCCATGTGTGTCCGCCGAAGGTGAAACCGATGACCTTTCTCACCATCGATGTGAGATAACTTACCAAGGACACGCGGTCGTGTTATGCGAGCGGTTGTATAAAGAGATACGGCTCATTGCAAGACAGTGAAAGGCTCCATTCGAATCTATTATTTCTTTCATAATGGTGCCCCACGGAGGTTTGTTCAAGGCGCTCTGCGTTCCCGTATAAGCCTCGGTCGGGAATCTCGCATTTGTTCCGTCTTTATCGAAACCGCGAAGTTTCGCAGGAGATATCCGGCGTGCTTCGGCCTTCGTAGAGGTTTGCTGGGGGCCGCCGAACCAACGGCGCGTTGCGTAATAATATTTCTGGATACCAGTATAAAGAACCGCATTTTGTTGGCAGTCTCTTAGGTGGTAAAATTATGAAATGTCTCGCAAATTTCATCACATGAGCTTGTGGTAAGGCTTCTCGAAAATGAGAACACGCCGAAATTCACGTTGCCCCCAATCTTAGCTGTTCTATAAGATGTTCATACGAGATAGGTCAAGTAGATCTTAGTATCCATGGCAAGTGTGAAAAATACCAGTACAAAGCGGGGTGCGTTTTGTGAGTATTCTCTCGATTGCATTACAAACATAGGCGCCATAACATAGGCGTCACATAGGCGTTACATAACATAACATAGGCGTTACATAGGCGTTACATAACATAGGCGTTACAAACATAGGCGATTGCGCCTATGCAAGAAAACGCTGGAGGTGTGTCCTGGATCTCCTTATCTGTAACAACGGGCACTGCTGCCACATACATCAAATAAGGAATGACCTTGGTCGAACATATGCAGATGCCTGGATTGCACAAGATTCCGCCTTGTCGTTATATCTGCTTGGGGCGAGACCACTGATTTGAGCATTGCGTACGGCTATATAGTTTATAACAATTATAACCATTTCTGAGGTATATTACGATCTGAAAACCCTATGGCATTATTAAGCACGTCTTTGGGGAAAGCCCCCGAAAATCTCTACCACCCGGGGTTCCTTCACCGACAGTCACATAGCTCAGAAGTGCAAGCACCGCTTACATTTCACACCCTTCGAAATGCGACCTGCGCGGCCAAGATTGAGCCCGCCTCTTTCGGGTCAGCAGCGAGTGACCACTGCTCCTCTCTGGTGGCTCATCGGTATCATTTTATCATTATCGGTCCTTATAAATGTAATGATAAATGATAATGCATTTGCGGACCAACAGCGTTATCTTTCGTGTGTTTAAGTGCTTCACATCATTTTTAGCGTAAGGAATATATAGGTCACTGTCAAAACCAACACAAGTGACACGGATAGGCACCAAGTATAGCCCAATGAAAAGTTATGAGCCGCAAAACTCATTCGGTTTGAATAACATGCGACGTGGTTAAATACTTGTAGCGTCCAACAAGCGTGGTTACGGAAGGACACGCTGGGAAAGGAGCTATACCGAAGGCCACTTTCCTGCAGGTGAACGTCGGTCTGCATAAGCGACGTGATAAACAGCTCCGGAGCAGAAAGTGGCGCGACCGCGAAGCGGCCCTTCTCTGCCTTGAGACGCCCATTTGAAGGTAACATCACTAAGGACGCGTTATATGACTAGTGGGGGACCGCTTGATCGTGCCAACTTAGGTTCAGGAAAATCATAACGGAAGGGAGGGTGAGAATACCGGTGTGTAAACAAACGCGCATGCAGTTTCCCGCTAAAAAGAACAAGTTTCGTGTCTTTCGAACATATACAAACGTATATGTTCGACGATTCTTTTATGCAATAGAAGTGTCTGAAGGCTGAGTGTTCTGGTAGTGTTTTAAATGAGGCACACGCGTGTTGCATAAATAGAATACTTTGCATTTGCCTTCGAAACGTAGCGAAAGCATCCTTCGGACGCGATGACAAAGGAGGCAACAAACTTACACTTAATGCGGCTGGGGGTGATGCACTTACGTCATAATGAGAAAGCAATTTCGTATACACCCTTGAAGATCTTCCGATAACAGACTATTTGCAGAAGGTCGACCGCTGATTACAACCTCGCAATGCATATTCGTAATTCCGTAAAGGTGCATAAACTATCGGTATAACTCCCATAACGAAGGATATAAATTTCCGCATATACACGTCAGTTGCCTTGTTGCACGTTCACCCTACGATTCATCTATGTCGTTGGCCTGCCCCGCCGCGGTGGTTTAGTGCCTAAGGTACTCGGCTACTTATCTGCAGGTCACGGGATCGAATCCCGGCTGCGGCGGCTATATTCCCGTTGGAGGCGGAAATGTTGTAGGCCCGTGTGCTCAGATTTGGGTGCACGTTAAAGAACCCCAGGTGGTCAAAATTTCCGGAGCCCTCCACTACGGCGTATTTCATAATCATATGGTGGTTTCGGGACGTTAAACCCCACAAAGCAATCAATCAATGTCGTTGGCCTAGCTGGTGACAAAGAGCGCTTGCGTTCCGAAATATGTCGATTCGATTGTAGAAACGTCGCGTGATAACATATTCAGCCATGCAGGCTCAGCTAATCGCCTTCGCGCCGAACTTCCGAGACCGTGCTGTACGAATGCATATATGATTTAACGATACGTTGTACAGTGTTCTGCAGTGTTTTTTATGCATACATTTACAACACATGCCCTAGCCTTGGCACTGATATGTTGTTGAGAACCGCGCTTCCCATAAGGATTCTTTTAATTTACAGTGAAGTTAAATGTAGCAATAGTTCCTGAGTCACAGTGTGCGCAAAAACTTTACTTAAGGCCCAGTTATCGCCCAAGTAGGAGGTGAATGAGCATACAATATGAGCAAATATAAAAATAGAAGGAAATGAGAACAAGTATTGAACAATAATACAATTCATTAACAAGATGTAAGACAAGAATTAGTAATTAGAAACACAAAAGAACACGGAGTATTCCAAATGAGCAACGGTATTATAGGAGCAAATGATGACAATATTAAAATTCGTTTACAAGGTATAAAACATGTGTACTTAGAAAAAAATATGTCCGATGATGTAGAAAAGATACTTCGCTAAGTGAAAGCGGTAAGTTTTCCCTGCAGTGTCAGTGCAAATATTCACTGTGTTTTTGTTATTAACAATTTATGACCCTATTTATGCACACTATACTATGAGACAGCAGTTCGCCGTCCCGAATTCAACTCATGAACGAGAGCGGGTCTGTTTAAAAAAAAATATTTCATAGTAGGACGCTACGAACACGTAGAAGCAGTGTCTATACAGCAAAAACGATAACATACACAAATCACTACGCGTAATATACATGAAAAGTTTTTACAAAAATGTCGAAGTCCACAGGGTGTTCCTAACACATGCTGCTAAGGACTAACGAACACACACTTGTCACAATATACACATGTACACTATGATCTATACAGAGTGTCCCACGTAACTTTAGCCAGAGTTTAAAATATGCCGGCACATGTAATTACGACGCGACCAAATGCACGTTGCTCACCGTCGCCTGGACTTGGTCAGACTATTTTTTGTGTTCTCAAATATTGTTTATTTAGATATTTTTTAATTCACTAACTTTTCAAGAAACGAAATGTTTCAATGAGAAAGTTGTAGATCGGTTTGCAAAACGTCCGATTTGACCGTCTTGAACTTTGTATCTGTTAGGTATTAGTGTCGTTCAGCTAATTACTAACGCCTGCGAAATACAAAAAAATACCACGTGAAAAACCCGCTCGTGCGCCAGTGCGCGCAATGATTCTAGTGCTTCCTAACGTTCCGCGTACGAACGACCACAGCATTTGCCTGGTTGTGCTATGGTGGACCATAGTTGTGCTGTTGTGCAAAGCCACCACGATGGTGGTGGCTTCGCGATGAACACGTTTTGCTACCAGCCACAAAAGTGATAACCGCTGTGGCTGCATCGCTCTCATGAACCGGTGCGAGGGAAGCGAGTCGTTCGTACGCGGAACGTTAGAGAACACTAGAATCATTGTGCGCACTGACGCGCGAGCGGGTTTCTCACATGGTATCTTTTTTTTGCATTTTGTGGGCATTTATAATTAGCAGAAAAACACTAATACTTAACAGATATAAAGTTCAAAACTATCTATTTGGACGCCTTGCGTACCAATCTACTACTTTCTCATTGAAATTGTTTATCCATCTTCGTTCCTTCAAAAGTTACTTAATTAAACAGACCTAATTAAACAATGTTTGAGAACACAAAAAAATGTCTGACTAACTCCAGGCAACGGTGAGCAACATGCATTTGGTCGCGTCGTAATTACGTGTTTCGGCATATTTTTAAACATCTGGCTAAAGTTGCGTGGGACACCCTGTATACACAGTACATATGACCTGGTGAACATGTCAGCAAATATGTACAATAAATGTTACGGTTCATGTAATGTACATAATTTTCAGCGTTAGCTTGCAAGTGTACATAGTCAAGAACCCACGCGCATTCGGTGACATGCTCGCACAAAAGTATGCGCTCTTACAATCGGTGCTTCTGTATTGACCAATGAGACTCCCAACATGGACCTCAAAACAACCACCACAAAAACTGATGAAATGGCCATAAAAATATTTAGCCTTCTTAAAAATTTAAAAAAGAAAGCAGCCTCTAGCCTTACAATGTGACCGATACTAAATTCTTTATGGGAAGCCCATCGAATGCAGCTGGGGCCTTTTCAATTAGCCGGAGGCGCTGTCCACCCGACCATGAAGCCAAGAGGGAGGGGCGAGCGAAAATTTTTAGTCGTTCCGTTTCGCTGAACTCGACGCGTCCCCTGCAGTATCAATACGTTTTTCTTTCGTTTGTTAGTTTGTTTTCTATTTATTACTTTATTTGTACAATATGCTCTCATTATAAATGAAACAAAACAAAAGCGGGCTGTTTTTATAGACCAAATAAATTGCAGCTTCTACCCTCGATATACGTGCACAAACAAGGGCTAGACTTTTGCGGATAAAACAAACTGTACTATACACCAGAAATTACAGTATTGAATACTATACTACAACCACAGAATGAGTACCACATCGTGCGTTGCGTTAACGGCTGACGCCACATTCGACTTAATGTTTTTCCGTCAGCATCACTTCTGTTCATGTTTACTTCTGAGACTGAAGGAAAGAAACATAGCTAAACGATAAGCACCATTGTAGCAGTATGCTTTAGATTTAGAACAAAAAACACACACACTTCGAACTAACGCAATGCTGAAATACACATATGTGACGCCAAGGTTTCTTGGGTTTACTAGAACGAAAGTTGGAGCATATGCACATGTCTCTTTCTGTGCGCATGAGTTTGCGTCCGTGTTTCCCTTTGCTTACGACAAGATTGAGCGAATTGGTTTGTTTGTGAGCTCTCAAAAAATCAATGAATAAATAAATGAAAAGTTTCCGCAGCTTGCAATAGGTCGTATAAGACTGAGTTACAGCAGAGCTGGCGGAACATAGCTGGTGGTCCTGACCGGCCTATTCTTTTACACTCTCCCCTGTCTCTTTGCAACTCATTGCTATGCTTTGTGTCTTTTTTTTCATTTTCTTTCTTTTTATCTTTTTTTTTCTGTCAATTTCTTCCTCTGTCTTTCTTTTCCTTCTTTTTTCTTCCCTTATTTTCTCATTATTTATTCTATTTTTCTCTCTCTTTATTCGTTATCTCGTCATATAATTTTCTCTCGTCCCTTTTGCTCTATTTCTCCTATATTATCTCTCTGTGTTATTTTCCTTTTTTGCCTCCTCCTCACCTACAGTACCCTTCCCCACCCCTTGCTATAATATTCTATACAAGGCCATGCTATGTTCTTGTGGTGTGCCTTGATAGACGAATGGTTACGACGCTCGCCTTTAGATCGTGGGTCCGCGGGTGCGAATATCGCCTGGCTAAGAACCTTTTTTAGGAGCGAAGTTCCTTAAGCCGTGGATCGTACGTCCCGTGTTTGTAGCAGTAGCCACCTCTCGTTTAGTCCTTAGAATGTCCGCTGGGTGGCGATACTTGTATATGATGAATATATGATGAAAAGATGCGAGGTGGCATTACTTGGAGTTTTCACTAGATAAACGGACGGATGGACAGATGGACGGATGGACGCTTCGCCCCACTTATCATCATTCACTCGGTGAATATGCTGCGATTTTTTTTTCATCGCCCGGAATGTTTCCCTTTCTTCTGTATACTTCTGTCTCTCTTCTTTTTTTCCGTAGTCGTTCTCTCACCCATCAGAGCTATTGCATCTCCCACAGGGCCTCGTTCTTGAGCGGAGGGGAGGAGGAGGAGGAGGCCTGTGCTTTTCCTCGGAGCTCTCAGGGCTCTACTAAGGTTGTTTTCATGTCATGTCCCGCCGATCAAATCGGCGCACGTGTTCTGGGTGCGGAGCAGTAGAGGAAAATGACGAAGAGGGAGAGGGTGCATGCTGGTCCATGATGATGATATTTTTTTCCTATGACACACGCAAGCCTTGAACATCACGGCTCATAATGATGCACAAAAAGATTGAATAAAGTTTTTGTGATAGCGCAAAGTTCTCACGTACGGCAACTCAAAGGCATTACCGAATGATCAAGCGCGTCAATTAAGCAAAAAAAAAAGGGGGGGGGGGATAGTTATGGGCAATAGTTGTATGTCAAATTATTCAGCTATTATTATTCGTTTTTTTTCGATAGCAGGAGCTGCGATATCAACTCGCAAACACGATATATTTGTGGTCAGTGAAACAGCTGCAACGAATGTGGCGTTCAGAAGTGCCATTTAATGTGAGGTTAACAGAGTGTATGTTTTTTTAGGGAAAACACATTCATACCCAATTCCAATTTTTAGCATCATTTCGCCAGTTTAATGTAAATCACAGATTCGCCCCAGGTCGTGCCTTGTTTGCAACAGAGCCGGTCAGTGTTGGCGTCATACAAACTTTTGTAAGTGTTTAGAGGTCCATATTGAAGGTGAAAACAATTTTCGACTAGGTCTGCTTCAGGTCCCGCGCGAATGTATATGCCTGTTTTTTTTTTCTTATATGTATCAGAAAAATCTCCGCACGCGGGTGCACATGGGCTGCGCTGCACGCCAGCGAGATGAATGTGTGCATGTGTCATGTATAGGTTTCAAAACGATAGGTGTGGAAGGTGTGGCCAAAGGTACACTAGTTTGCAACGGCTTAACAAGAAGTGACGTGGAAATATGGGATCGTTAGTGAAATTTGTCCGCCAAGTCACGTTTTGCTACAAGTACGGGTTGACCTATGCTGAGGTCGTCTCTAGATCGATATTCTTTTGCCATTATTACAGACAGGGCCCACCCTTTTTTCAATCCTGTTATATTTATTCGCAACCGAGTGTTTTGGAGGGGCAAAGTGAAAGGTCAGTCCCAAAAATCTCGCTCAGAAGACCTATTCGCGTTCTAATATTTGCTCTGAGCATAGTAATCAGGGAAATTTGTGAAATACTTCTGTACTGCGCACCATAGGCTATCGCAGGCTTCTTCGTTAGTGCTATCCAAGTTTCACCGCAGCGTCTTTTCCTTTCCTTCACACGTATTGATCGAGCCTGCTCCAGAGAACAACCTTCCAAATAGGTTCGAATTTTAATATGAAAGCGATGACGTTTATTAAACTGACTTCTATTAAATAGAATGAATGTTGTTTTACTAGAGCTCATATTGATTATTCTGATGTTTTTAAGTGTGAAAACGCATTGCTGAAACATGATGGTGTTCGGAGAGTTAATTTCAAGTAGTCATCAGCGTACAGAAGCTTATGCTAGCAGTTATATTGTCACGTGGTAGAGACGTGGTCGTCTACTGTGGTAGTTCACTACTAAGAGAGCAAACAGAAGAGAAGGTAGACGTGTATACGCCCGAGTACACCAGGCGAAACGTGAGAAGTTAAGTTTTATTGCACGCATAGCGAATGGGAATGGAAAAAAGAACATTGAGTGCCTTGTGCGTTTTAAGGTAATGCTGCGTTGCGCCAAAATAAATTGCGTGGCCCAGTTGTTGTAAAGAAAAAAAACATAAAGAACGAAAAATAACTGACGCACACGTATGAAGCTTCTGAAGAACAGCTGTTTTTATTTTACTTTGCACAATTTTTTAGCAGAAAAGAGCGAGAATTTCTTATAATACCCCGTAGAAAAAAAACAGGAGTAAAAAAAAGAGTTCCTGTATAAATTTTCGCTGCTAAGCACTCACGCTCTGGCAAGCTTGTTTGTGTTTTCTTATATCTGCACAATTTTTGGCAGCAATTTTTGGTTTTAGCACAAGTAACACTGAAGTGCATGCCGTATTTGGACATCAGCATAATAGAAAGCAGCTTTATACGGAACATATTCGTTTCGCTTACCACTTGTGGAAACCTAAGGATTGTGTAACAATCTTGGCTTTTTTTTTCTTTTTAGTGCCAACCTGTCGTAGACGAGGCCTCATCTTCTTCTTGTTTCCTGCACACGCGCTCTCTACGTCGCGACGCCGTTGCTGTTGCCACGGCAGAGAGTGCAACGTATCCCTATGACGAACTAGCGCCTTTAGTTGTTTGAGAGCCTTCCTAATCTATATTAGTATAATTAGATTGAATGTTAGGTAAACGTTCGAGAATCATTAAGAAGTGAACCCACTGTCCCAGTATCTGTAGTTGCTCTGCAAGGAATTTATTTTGGAAAGTGTGTGCAGGTTCGGTTTTCTGGTTAAATGGGCTACAGCCTTGATTCCTCATCAGACGCTTAAGTTGGCTGTCGACGTCGGCAGCATCAAGACGGGTGATTCAAAATATAAAAATAAAGGTTAAAAGAAGCAAAAAGATTACCATGGTAATGTTATAAGTACACCTGTATGTTATCATTTATTCATTATTTATTCTTACCTGCACTGTATGCGAAGCATTTTTTTGCGTACTGCAAGCACTGCAAGCGTACTATAAGCCGCCTACATCTGGGTGCTCACATGATCACCCCCTTAACTTGGATGGGGTACAACGCCTAAAATATTATGGGAGGGTAATATGGTTCGACTATTATGACTTGCTGGTAATGACATGAATAATGTTGTATCGTTCAAGGTATACACCCTGAACGATGCGATTGACACTGTATACGTACCCTTGATACCTATACTTAATGCATCAGCCTAGTTTGCCTATGTAGATTTAACCACAGGTGAGTGGTACCTATATAGACAACACATCGCGTGCATTTCGCGAAGTGTGGCGTGCGTTTGTTTGTGAGTTGGCGTTTTTCCTCGAAGGCCGTGTAAAGTTTGTTTCTAACACTGACGCGAGTTTTCTAGTTGGAGGAAAAAAAAAACTTCCCCTCGCGCTCTCGAAGTGACCTTCTTAAGGCACTGTGTGAAATTTCATGAAAACAAGGACTGGCAGCCTTCAATTTTTTTTCTTTTTTCACGACTTCCTTCCGTCTTGTTCCCGTATACATGGATGGAGCAATTCATTTCCTTTATTGTGGTTTCCTGGGCGCCATCCTAGAAAATCATGGTGCAACCAGCCAAACTGAGGCTACAAAGCTGCACCCGAAAGATTTCTCACGTGTTGTAAAAGTCTTTCTTTGATGAAGCCCGTACGGTAATGACTGTTCAATAGCTTCAAACCAAAATGCCGGGTGCGTACATCCCACAAACGATACAGTGTCATAGTAGTAACACTGTCATTATTGCAGAAAAAACTCGCATCGAATTTGTGTATGTTCAAGTCCCATATTTCTGAACACCAATGACTCTACCTCAGGTATTCGTGGGCTCCAAGCGTACCGGTTTTTCGCATTGTCTTAAGGAAACTGGTTATGTACTCGTCTTTGAAATGCATGCCTGCATAATCAGTGCTACCCGTACCCTTTTCTACAAAGCTTGTTTGCTGTTGCACATACGATGTACCGGCATCGTACGTGTTGACAATGCATGCATGGCGCGGAACAACAACATTTCAAGGGCGTATATACATAAGGCCGGAAACATGTACACATCGACTGATCGACGAGACGTTTTGCTTATCGACATTCCTGTGCGTGCGTGCTTATTGCGGATTTTCCCGAGCTATCGTGAATCGACGATAACCACGTTTTCTAGATTTTATTTATTTTCCGTTACGCAAGCTTAGCATATATTGACGATAAAGTCTAAATACATTTCCAGGCAGCGCGCGTCAATTTAACGTTCGCGGGAAATCGGAATCGTTTCGAAGCGCGTCGGAACGACGGACGACTCTAAATGATGATCCCCTTTCTTCTGACGCTCGCGGAAAAACACGTCGGACCTCACTCGACGGAGGCCTGGCCGGCGACGTCGACGGCAAGGGCGCCTTTGCGTCACCCATGCCCTCTCCTGCTCTCACCTGAGGTGCAAGACGGCTTTCCCTGTCCACGTGTGCGTACATGGAACGAAAGAAGCCGCGTTATCCCGCCCAACCACTTTCTCTCCTGTTTGGATTTTTTTTTATTTCTGTTTCCCGAGGGCCATCGGGCCGTGGCCTCCTCTCCTCCTGGCCGCCGCTATAACAAGTAGCGGCCTGGTTCTTTTCGTTCAGTGAGAAAAGAAAGCGCAGCCTAGACAAGAGGGGGTGCTCGAAGAGCCAAAGTGTATGGTGTTTTTGTTTTTGATCCCCCAGCAAAAACTTTCGGACGCGTGACCACGTGCTTGTTGTTTGTAAGCGGCCGGGATGAAACAGAAACCTTCTTCACCACGGATCCACCTCTCCTCAGATGGCAACAAGTTCGTGGAGTTCGGCATCGTCCGACAGGGACGATGCGGTGGGCCCGAGGTTCACCTGCGGTGCCGTATCACGGCCATGTCGCGGCTCTCGCCTCGCGACAGCAAGACGGTGTCCAAGATCCCCAGCAAGGTCGACGACGTCACGTTGGAGGAGCCGGCTATCGTGGCAGGACCCGTGGCCGGACCTGTGTCGCGTGTCTTCGGACTCTTCAAGAGCGTCGCGCATCGCATCAAGTGCATGAACCGACTGCTAGTGCCGCCCGCTGAAGAGTCGAGAGTTGAAGACCTGCTTCCCGAGGATGACGAAGGCGTCCTGTCCGACCTTCCGGACCAGGTGCCCGTGGAAGAAAAAGTGCTCGAGTGGGCTGAGGGCGTGCTTCGAAGCGGGCTTCCGGATATTCAGGTGTCCCCTGCGGATAGCGACGGAGGTTCAGACGCGGACGATGAAGGTGATGACGACGAGGAAGAAGATGGCAGTTCTGGTTTTTTCAGCGACGAGCTCAGTGAAACGGATGTCGACTCAGTCCTCTCTACCAGCGACAAACAGATTCAGTGCAGCTTGGGTCGCTACACGCTGAGCCAAGCGCAGCGTCGGGAACGAACCAAGCTGAAGCTCGTTTCGCACTCGGAACTTCCTGAATGGTTGAAGAACAACGAGTACCTCGTGAGGTACCACAGGCCTCCGCTGTACAGCTGGCGCGCGTGTGCCCGCTCCATCTTCAGCCTGCATACGGAAAGCGGAAACATCTGGACGCACCTTCTCGGTGCCTTGGGTTTCCTAGCGCTGGGCGTTCACTTCTTCCGCTCCGACGTTCTCGCCCTGGACTGGGCGGGTTGTCTCGCCTTCGGCATCTACTTCGCCGGGGCAGCCCTATGCCTCACTCTTTCTACGACGTACCACACGTTCAACTGCCACTCCGCGAAAGTGGGCAAGTTCTTCTGCAAGATGGACTATTTCGGCATCACGGTGCTCATTTTGGGCTCTTTCTACCCGTGGCTCTACTTCCAGTTCCTCTGCGAGCCCCTCAAGCGGCTAGTCTATGGTCTCCTAGTGACTGCTTCCGGTCTCTTGACCATGCGCGTATCTTTGTCGCACAAGTTCGGCGAAGCGCGCTACCGCGCCCTTCGCGCGGGAATCTTCTTCAGCTTCGCCCTGGTGTGCGGTGTCCTCCCGTCTGCGCACTACGGGATCCAGCATGGCTGGAACGACCTCATGTACAAGAGTTCCTTCCTGTACATCCTGCTCATGGTGGCCATCTACGTGAGCGGCTGTTGCGTCTACGCGAGCCGCGTTCCTGAGCGATTTTTTCCCGGACGCTGCGACCTGGCCTTCCAGAGTCACCAGATCTTTCACGTGCTCGTGCTCATGGGTGCCCTGGCGCACTACTACGGGCTTTCGAAGCTGGCCACTCTCAGGGTGTCTCAGTGTTCCTGCCCACTGGGACAGACCGACTCTCTGCTGCACAGCTTGGCACTTGTATGAAGCAAGGCCAATACGACGGGAGAAGAAACGAGGCTGACCTAGATTTTTCAGGTGAGAATATTTTTTTTCTAGTAGATGTCTTACTTTTACAAAGAAGAACGCCAGATACGTACCACCGTTTTATCACATCGAGAGGCGTGGTACGTGCAAATATTTGTGGAGTTTGTTGACATTTATTGGCGCTTTTGTTAGGTACCGTATTAGAACCTCAAAGTATGGACATAAAAGCTACTGTAGAAATAACAATACCTAAGGGTTTTTAGGAGCTGAATGTGACTAATTTTCTTAAAGATGCACGGTAGTATTGAAAAACATGGCGAGGGTCGCATGCATTCAAAACAGAACTCTGCTTATTCTCCCTGTACCAAGCACGATGATAGCGATAGCGATGGGGGTGTTTAACCACTATTGTCATGGCCTCGTGTGGTGTTGTCTGGTCAACGTTTTCAGCGGTGACTGATCTGCGAACTATATGCCAGTAATGGAGGGCCCTGAACACCGCCAAAGCCTGTTGGTGACCCTGATTCAACGTTCTGCCTCGGTGCGCTACTTGCAGCTCGTGGTTTAGAGCACTGCATGTTAACAGTTCCCTCGAATGAGCGATGCTCTCCTTGAACAAGTGTACTGAGGACAGGTCGCGCACATTCTGACGAGTGAAGTAAAAGAACGATGAATTGTGACCAATTCAGAAAGTATCTCGTTTGTAGATGCTACTCTCCACTGACCGATTACCTTCACTCATAATTTTCAAGACATGGTTTGCTGTCGGTACTTTCTCTTAGGAGCAGTTCGAACGTAACAACATATTGTCATTACTAGTATTGTTGGATGTGTCGCTCGTTATGTAAATGACAGGCTTACGTTTTGAGAATTACAAATCCTGGTTGTTCAAGTGTACACTGTTTCTAGACGAAAAACCCACCGCAGTGGCCTTCTTATGACCACTGAAGTATTGTATTCGAAAGCTATAGTAACGTGTTCTGTACTTCAGCCGGAGCAAAGGACGTGCACGTTCATGCACGTAGGTTTCTGTACAGAACTGAAACACGAAATCCAATGTTCAGATGGTTTCGCAGTCCTTTAATGTGGCATCTTTCTCAGCTTCAGTATGGCTTCGAAACCGTGCAACCTATATTAGATACATAAGCGACATAAGCAAAAAAATTGCCCGCAGCTTCCCTCGGGGGAACACTGAGGAGGATGCGGAAGCATGTAATTGGTTAACGGGTGTTAAATTGCGACTTACTTGGGTCGATGGCTAAATTGGTTAACGTGGTTGTGAAATGGGGTGTTAAATGAGTGAACACGTACGGCACGTATGCGAAAGGGCGGTGTTTTATTTATTGCGACGAACCAACGGACGAGCGGCAACTGAGCGAGCGAGCGCCGACCTTGAGTATATATACAGCGCGACGGTGCATGCGCTGTCAGCTGTCGAATGTTCTCGAAGGAGAAGCGCGCGCGCGGCACAGATGGCGACGGCGCGACAGCGCATGCGCTGTCAGCTGTCGAATGTTCTCGAAGGAGAAGCGCGCGCGGCACAGATGGTGGGCGACGGCGCGACGGCGCATGCGCGCGCGTCAGCTGTCGAATGTTCGAGAAGCGGTGCGGACGGCGCACTACAAGGCGCGAGTATAAGATGCTTCCGCATCTAATATGTTGAACGATTTTGAGTACTTCGTACTCAACTATGGGAGAGCACTGAGCCGTCCCGCTAAAACAGTTTAGTGGCTGGTAACAGAGTTAGACACATGCCTGAATACACAGGCACGGTTCAGTGTGCACCGACGCTCGCGTAGGTTTTAAATAGCTAACTTTACCGTACAAGCTCATGTTTGTGTTACTGGTTTCCGTACCAATACTTTACCTTCCTGGTGCATTTAATGTGAAACTTTGACCGTTTTAACTCGGACACATGTATGCTTTTGAAGTGCAACAAATAACCTTATACTTGATGAACGCGTGAATATTGCAGTAGCAGAGAACGAGTGATTATTGTATCAGACGTAATGAATTAGCTCAACTAAGGCGGTGCGGACGGCGCGGACGGCGCGGACGGCGCACTACAAGGCGCGAGTATAAGATGCTTCCGCATCTAAAAAGATACGCGCGAAGTGCGCGCAACCGCCCCCACTGTCAATCGTGTTCGCAGCGTCGTTGTGCACGTCTTCTCACAAGCGCCACACTCTTTGTATAAAAGGTTAGTTTCCGAGTGCTGTTACATCAATCTTCTCAGTGAACAGTGAATAACAATGCGAACTTCGTTGGTTAAGATAAGAAAAAAAAGAGAAGAAGAAACCGCATTTCAGATGCATATTGTGATGCAACAAAATGAGAGCCGGCTAGAAAAAAAAAGACGAAAGAAGTGCTGGGTACTTTTTTATTTGAAGAAAAAAAAAGATGTGAGCAAGAAAATACGCGACATAAACCTATCAACTATCATGCTAGTTGTATTGAAGACTGACACATTCCAGCAAAGATACGCCCATCAACGCAACAGCCTTTCACAATAAGGTCGGGAAAACGTTTCTTTTTTCAGACTGATAATATTATTACCGAAACATAGCGTCCTAATGGCGGCAGACGTCGCACTGAGGTATGCCACAGGGAGACGCATGGGTAACCTTTAATATACCTCAATAAAAAAATTTCACTGGCGTTCGCATAGTTGCACGCTATACTTCGATGGTACTTAACCAGGGCTGCAACACAATGATATATCGTCGACAGGCAAATTCAAAAGACACAAAAAATTGACTGCAGTTGTTTTAAAACCGACTCGTTACCCTTGGTCATGACCGTCAGTTATTCGCAGTGGCAGGTATACAAGTACAGTGACAACGTGGAGCGTTGTCCTGCGTGCCCTCGCTTCTCACGAGCATCGCCATCAGCTGACAGGCCCGTTCCAGTGAGCGCGAACAGGAAGCGCGGTACAAACGGCATACCCGGGAGAAGCCAATGGTCCACTGACGAGAAGACGTCAGCGACCTCGGAAACGAACCGCTATTTTCTAACGCTCGCAATTTGAAAGCCTGCCGCGCTGTGTACATATACCGTGGAGGATAAGAAAGCGGCGCGTGTCTCGGAGCTCTTTTTTTTTTTTCCTCCGCGTCCTGTCCACTCATAACTCGCGCGTTCTTTTCTGTTCTTCGCGTTTGCTTGTCTCTTCTTCCACTGCGCTACCAGTGACCCGCTTTTTTCGCAGAAGCGTATAACGCTGCGGACAGGCGCGCACACACATGCACGCGCTGCTGCGTTGACTTCCTTCCTTCCTTTTATAGCCGAACGCGGAAGGGTGTGGCAGCCATGCCACGAGCGAAGCGATGCGGCTGCGCGCAAGACCGGGTGCGACCTTACGAGTATAGTAAAGAAAAAAAGGAAGCAAAGAAAGCGTGCATTTCTGGCTAAGGTATACGCGATTCGAACGTATACGCTTGCTCCGAACAATGCCCTCGTTGGCTTGCAGTTGGGAAGGAAGGCATAGCTTAACAAAACGACAGGGAAGAGTGGAGACGTAGTGAATGAACGAATTAGCCCTTGATAGTTACGGTTACGTAACGTGCAGCAGGATGCACGTGCGTAGAAACGCGTGGAGAAAACTGGTTTGTATATGGTCAAAGGACGGTATTGAGAGCTTATCTTATACTCACTTAACGACAGGGCGTGAGTTATACGCCTCAGTGCCTCTGTTGATGGCTCAGAACAATGGCATACTCTTTGATGTTGCCTTTCCTCTGTCGCATTTTTTTTTGTAATTTCTCCCTCTCTTCGCAACATTTCTTTTTAACATCTATAATTTCCCTCACCCCTTTCCCCAGCACAGGGTAGCCAGCCGGTCTAAGAACTGGCTAACCTCCCTGTCTTTCCGCTTAAACTTTCTTCCTCCTCAGAACAATGGCCGCGCAACAGCGACAATTGATTGATTGATTGATTGATTCGCTCTATGTGGTTTTCTAGAGTTACGCAATGGAACGAATGCCGCACTCGTAGGAGGCAGTGGAACACGCGTCATTGTGCTCCGCAGCAGACCTCCACAGTGCGCCAGACGCTGCAAGTTGGTGCTTACAGCGTGTAATCAGAAACTATGTGACGGGTCCACACGAACTTCCACACGCTACTGAAGTGAACTTTTCACTCGTTATTACAGCGTGCACACGCTTCCCTGACGAACACGTGTGCGTGAAGGGTAGCGGAGGACGCGCTCACTGGACACAAGAAGGCGGCAAGGCTATTAAGCGCCATCCATGCGAGGCGGCTACACTCCGCAATCTTGCCGCGTGCACCTATTGTTTACCGGCGCGATCGTTGCGCGAAGTGCACTCACCCAGTGACCTCCAGCAGCGCGTAGTAGTGGCTCGCTGACAGGGGCAACAAAGCTGTGTTCATCTTGCAGGACCGCTTTTGCCGACATGATTAACATTGAAACATAAAGCGTTTGCTGCTACTGAGTATCACTTAGTGTCTCACGCACTTGTAATCATTTGCCGGGGTGTACTGAGCACTATAGGTGTGCATCTGTTTTCCATTCAGTCTCTCAC
Source organism: Rhipicephalus annulatus (assembly GCA_013436015.1). Lineage (NCBI taxonomy): Eukaryota > Metazoa > Arthropoda > Arachnida > Ixodida > Ixodidae > Rhipicephalus > Rhipicephalus annulatus. The sequence continues at coordinate 214,353 of WOVY01004967.1, forward strand.
GATAAGGATGGCTACCTTGAGAAACTAAGGCCTTGAGCGAGGGCGATGGGTATGAAGGGCGAGAGGCACCGTATAGTTGTTGTTCTGAGCTTTCAGGTATAATTGCGGTCTACATTTCGATTTTTGCTTGTGTTTTGCGTACTTGGACTCGACTGTGCTAATTGAGGCTTTGCCGGTAGCTTAGACACACACTGCAGCAGCCAAAAGTGTTATATATATATATATATATATATATATATATATATATATATATATATATATATATATATATATATATACAAACTCTTGTGAGGTTTGCAGTGAGTTCGGTCATCAATAACGGTCTCGTGCTCCTGAAGCGACAGCTGAAATATTAAAGCTGAACCTAAATATACTGCTAGATTTTCGTGTTTGCAGATATGTATATTCAATACAGGTGTTCATGTGACATCTCCTTCCTGGTCGTTTAGGACTCACGGCGTTGTTCTGCTGAATACGAGGTCACTGTTTCGAAACCGAGGCCGCGGCGACTGCATCACAATGAGAGTAAATTTCAAAACCAAGTGCGTGTGACGTGCACGAATAACTTGTGCTTGTCATAATCATTTCGCCACCTTAAGCATCTTAAACAGTCCAGGAAGCACATCATGGTGGTGACGTTCATGAATCAATGAATGAGTCATACAGCTTAAGTGTGACGCAACGGTTGTATAGCGTAAGCCAACTAATATCTGTCGCTAAGTCATATCGTTTCGCCGTTGTAAGCACTGAAGAAAGCTAATGGAAGTAGTCTAAACTGCCAGCCTTCTTCAAAGCGTCTCCATAATAAAAATTATTCGCTGTAGCTACAAATTAAATGGCCTTCTCAAAATTCACGTACAGTAGCCATCTACCGTCACTCGTAGGCTGCATTAGGTCGGTACTCCATAGTAATTTGCTTGAAACGCTGCGCAGGCTTTCTGATTGCCTTTAAGCAGCACATTTGTCGACTCAACCCTGACTCTACGCGCGCCCACTGCACAGGCCCTTTTTCGTCCTTCTCTAAATCACGAAGCAGAATGGCAGTTAATTATGCGAAGCCGGTATGCTCTCCTCATGTCTGTTATCGCTAATATAGTTCTGACGGCCAGCTGCTTGCCGCGTGAACAAGTGGTTGCTACAAATGAATCGAGCCAACGGCGTCCACCTCATACATACCCCCGTGCTTTATTACGTTCTTTATTTTTGGCTACACCGAAGGCGTTTCCGTCGACCTGGGCGTCGTTCGGACAGGTATACTTCGTAGATCATCTCAGCTGTCTTCGAAATCGACTTTATATTGTCTTGGTTTGTTCTTGGAAGCAAGCGAAGTTTGAGGAAAGTCTTTTATATATTTTTATTGCGTAAGTTTGACCGACGATATCAATACATATTAAACAAAATTGCGTAGTTTCTTTTCCTCCGTTCTTAAAGACGCTATAATGGCATGGCATTTGGCCCCATACACGGTTGGCGGCTTCGTCTATATATATATATATATATATATATGTGTGTGTGTGTGTGTGTGTGTGTGTGTGTGTGTGTGTGTGCCTTTGCCCTAGACCGCAACGGATCCCTCCACGTTGTTTATTCGCCGGTGAAAGTTGCATTCGCGGGAATGACCCTCGACGTCGACTGCTACTTGGCAGAGTGCCCTGTCTGGTCGCGGAAGATACGGTCGCCTCAGCGTAGTAGCCGATGTGACGTCATTGATGACGAAAGCGGCAGCCTTGAAGAATGGCCCGACTTCTAAGCGTCCACGCGGCTTTGTTCATGCTCTCTCTTTCTTTCTCGCTCCCTTTATCTGTTTGTCTCTGCTTCGTTATTTTTTTTTTCACAATACCTGCTCCTTATGTAACTTTCAAGTACGTCGGAATAGATGCCGTCAAGGGCGACGTCTGACGCCCTGCTTTGAATTCACGAACGATAAGGCTAATGGGGTGGTATGTGCGGGAAGGCTATTTTTGGAAAGCGAGGTGACAGGGAGAACCTTTCTTTCGGAGATTGGGCGCTCTGATGTTTTTACTTACGGTCCTTTTTCGGACGTCGCCGGGTAAATCGAATGTCGGTACTGTTTCCGGTCGCCGTCCGCTTATCTCTTAGATTCGCGGATTACAATTAAAAGGCTGGCAAAGCGTTAATCATTCCATCACTTTTCTTTTACTTTATATTAAGTTAGAATGTGAAGGTTATCGTAAGTTTGACCCTATGTAGGATCAGTTAGGCGCCTCAGCGTTATAAAAAAGTGGGCGATTTCCCTTCTACCTTTCCTCGGCATTGCTATCTCCGTCGGTTGCTTTAACGCACAGGTGCCTGGGCCTCGAATGTTCATTTTACATACATACATACATACATACATACATACATACATACATACATACATACATACATACATACATACATACATACATACATACATACATACATACTACATACATACATACATACATACATACATACATACATACATACATACATACATACATACATACATACATACATACATACATACATACATACATTGGTTTAACTACAGTTATGTACAAATATAGTGATGATACGACGCAGTAATTTGCGCCGTGAACATCGAAGGCGAGCGATGGATTTTGCGCCGAAATTTGCCAATAATATCGGCTCGCTTATTTTCAAGTGCCATTGGAATAGCTCAGGCTTTTCCCCCGGAAAATAGGCAAATTTGCGTGGTTATGCCGTTGAGGAAAGCGGATCACTCCGCTGTGGCAGCGTCGTACTATATATATACTGAGTCGCTCGATTTAGCGGGGGTCATACCAGTTTGTTAGAAGGTCTTAGGGGGCGCAAGAGTGCAATCCTGTGAAGTCAGGCTAACCAAGGAAGTAATTACCCGGAAAACTCGACTCGGTGAAAAAAATCGACCCTACGCAATGCACCCGTGAGTTTCTTCTAATAGCCTGGTCGCTGTAATTTACATCGCCGTTATCACTGCGCTGTAATTTGTCGCGAACTTTTACAGTTGCTAATTCGGTTGCAATTAGCAAAGGTCACTGTGACCTTCAAAATATTCTTGTACAACAACCCAAACGCGGGTAGTTGCATAGAGTTATCTTTATTTACCGTACATATTTGTTCATCACGTGATGAACAAATATGTACGGAGCTACGAATTTCAAGAAACCATGCTGCAGGCCCGTGTGCTCAGATTTTGGTGCACGTTAAAGAACTCCCGGTGGTCAAAATTTTCGGGGCCCTTCACTACAGCGTCTCTCATAATTATATGGTGGTTTTGGAACTTTAAACCCATACATCAATCAATCAATCATTTCAATAGACTAGTTAGTATATACTTCGCCTGCAACAGAAACTGACTGGATGTTTATTGCAACGCAAGGGTCAGTGGCCTTTGGCAGCTGCAAAGCGTCTTGTGTCGCTGTGTGAATGCACAGTTTACTACGCACAGGTATTTATATACCACAAAAAAAAAAACTGGACTTCCGGCGTGTCACCGTTACCCGCCGCGCTTCTCGTCGACACTTGGATTCGCTATGCCGCGGGCAGCCTCCACCAGTAACGTAGGCCTCCACAGCATCTCGCCCAACTGCGTCTTACGTACACATACCACACGAACGAATTTGTTGTCGCATTAGCGTGCGCGCGGCTCGAAGTTATCCAACTTTATTTAGCCTGTTCCCAGCCGCGACGTAGATTTCGAGACTCAGAGGCGCGAAAATTTTATGTTTAGGTCTCTGCGAGCTCGGGGTGCATCTTAACGCGGTGGCTGGCGCCCTTCATCGTCACCGACGCGTGCACGCAAGCAAATGAGGCCGGAAGAGAAGCAATGCCGCTGTTACTCAACGCTTGCGTCATCGGCGGTGTATATATACGAAACGCCGGCACCGGCGGCAGAGATGCAATCGCCGTGCATCGCGTCGGGTGTAAAGGAACTTGCAAGAAGTTCTCGAATTTGAGTATATCGTCGCTCTCGCTACAGCCGGCTTCGAGGCACGTGGGTATAAACGAGGCGTGTATGCGGCGACCTACGAGGAAATGTGGCAACTGCGGCGGCGACAGAAGGAAGTAAAGCAGGAAGGAAGTTGCGTCTTACGCTCATTCCGAGAGCTCGCACAACGGCACGTGTGTCTCGGCTGTGTGGTGAGATGTGATGGTAGAAAGAAGAGAGCGAAAGAGAGAGAGAGAGACTCGTGTTTCGTTTGCGAAAACGCGGCCGTTATGTCATTAGAGAATCTCGAGGAAACATTTTATAGACCGCAGCCAGTGCGAAATGGTTGCCCCGTGGTAGTATATACGTTACAGTGTCTCGTAGAAAAAGAAAGCAGATTAAGACCATACAACAAACGTGGGTGGAGAATGGAATCATTAATTTGGAATCACGACCACTATAGATCCCATTTCTTGTCGTGTAGGGAACTCAGTGACTTTGTTAAGAGTAATATGTGACAGTGGTGAACGTAGATTGAAAAATGTGCGCGTCGCAGAGATGCAGGCCGAAGGTGCCGAATGGAACTATTTGAAGTCTCGTATTTGGCATGCCCTGTTAGGAAGTCACTAAGTCGAGCAAACAATAGCAACACACGGAACACGCCCGTCGCGCAACAAACGTTATGGGCTGTCGTAAAGTGCAGAGTGAAAGTGTTTCTTTAACGATACTGTGCACGCCACAGAACGTCCAACAACCTCCTACAGACATGTTGCAATAGGATGTTTTTGCGCGTGCACGTCGAATACAGCGCATAATGAATTTAATGACAGTGACCATGCACGGATGCATTAACAAGATTTTTTTGTGTGTGTGAACAGTCTCTGTAATTTTTTTCCTGTTTATATTGTATACCCCACCCTTTATGTAGCAGTCCTGCGGGGTCTTCAAGGTAAAATTAATGAAATGAAATGAAATGATCTTCCAGTTGGTAAGCCCTTCAGCCTGCCAATCATGCAAATTTATGCTTTTTAACTTTTCACAGCAAGACAAAGAGCAATTTTGTAGACGCAACGAATAAAGGAATTCGCATGGAGCCTTCGTTGCGTATAAAACTTATGATTGATTGTTTCGTTGATTTAATAACTCGCTGCTATTATGTTTACTTGCCGAAGGTCACAAAAAATAATTTGTCCTCAGAAACCAGTGTTACTAATTTTATTAATGCAAATTCTTTTTACTTAGTTGTGTCAATATTCGTAGTTTCTCAGCTCAAGTCGCCATCATCAGTGGCAGTTTGGTTTACCACATGTCACTCAAAATGCGCTGTCTTTTCTTTCTCTTTCCAGACTTGGACCTTCAGGCTTTCCTACCCGACCAGCTGGCAAGCCGAGGTCGTCTCCGATGTAGCGTCGAAAATAGCACGTCGCTTTCAGCGGCCTGCGCAGCATCGAAGAGCCGAGAAACGACAGGTGTTCATCGCAGAAACGGACCGAAGCCGCAGCTTGTGTCCGAGGTGTGGCGCTTCGTCCTTCCACCATTCGTCGGTCACGACGCTGCAAGACCTATAGGAGACGACCGAGGAGGAGTCCAAGTGCAGAGCCATGGCGTTGCTCACGTTCGTCCCCGAATTCTCGCGAGACTGACGAGAATCGAGAACGTCCCTCCCCGTATGTTTCAGCTATCATACGCAAAGAGCGTAACGCCATGGCGACACAACCACGTTCAGGACCGGTCAAAGCAATATCACGTGGTACCTTCGGAAGGCAGGGCGTACCGACATATAGCGTTCCTAAACATCCATCGCTGTCGCAACCTTCGGGTCTCCAAGCTCGCTCAGCTTCAACATCGCCGCTGACGACATCGCGAGCTGCGACGCACGTATACGAAATATGGGCCAACACACTCGGACGGAAGATGCGTACGCATTCCACAGACTGTTACGCGGTTTCGAAACGATGTCCCACCAGGGGTATATGCTGCCGAGAAGTCAGAAGACGCGCATGTATTCTACGCTTGGCGGCGCCGCTGTACAGGACATCCTCCATGTAGCCACTGCCAACGGACACACCCGCCAAGCTGCACCATCTAGTTTCCTCGTTCCAGCCACATACTATACAAGCTTAGCGGTGTGTGGCCGAGTGTTCCAGTCATTGTAAATTTCCTGCCGGATTCACGTCGCTTTTTGAATTGATTGAGACACGATGTGTATACATGAGCATATATTTGCGGCGAACTTTATGGCCGCGCAATTGATTATATAGTACGTAAATTAATAAATTAACGCAATGTATATCTTTTGTCTCGTACTCGGCGTATACGGTACATATGCAGGAGTTGAACGGTATACTGTACTTTTTAACTTGTGTCGGTTGACGCCTAATAAAAACTTTTTTCTGACATAATGGACTTTTTTGCGTATACGTATGTTTGAGCAGCACCATTTCCACAGTTCACAAGTAAGCAAAAACTTTTTGTGTGAGCTTCTCAAGGCGCACAAAAACGCAAAAAAAAGAATAATAAAGGAATACCACTAATGAAGGAACATCACTTTATTATTATAGGAAGACGCGGAAATAATGGCAATAGAAGCAAATGGCACATTAGTTAGTGGTCTATTGAGGTTATCACCTTCAAGTAGGCTAATTCGTTCAGACAACACAAAATGGCTTGTAATTGAACACCCTATCGCATTTCAGAGCAAGGACGACTCAAGCAACGATCTGAAGGTGTCAATTATTGAGAGTGGTAACAGACTGAAGACATGGGCTGTTCGTTTATCGTAACCATGCCAGTCGCCGAAGAATCAAATAGTAAAACACCTTTCTACACTATTCAGACATTTCACGTTGCTAGCCAACGAAGGCCTTCTACACTATTTAGACATTTCACGTTGCTAGCCAACGAAGGCCTCAGCCAAAAAAAGTCTCAGTTATATCTGAAAGAAAGATAAGCCGGGCAATGCAATAATACGTAATGGATTTGAAAGAAAAAAAGAAAAAAATAAAGAATGAAAAAAGAAAGAAAGAAAGAAAGAAAGAAAGAAAGAAAGAAAGAAAGAAAGAAAGAGAAACCGTAATGGCCTCTTAAATGTTTTGATAGCATAGATGTAGTACACTCGCTACAGAGGCGAGCGAGTGGTCAAGAGCTCGAAGCTTGCTTTGCACATGAACTTGCAATAACAGGCTCGATACAACGAAACTCTGCGAAATGCGTTGATGCGCATCACTTTCACTCCGCTTAAAGCGAAGTGTTGGTAAACAGTAGCCCATTTAGGTCCTCGTTATGTTGTGGTAAGCCTGCACAAGGGACGCTGCAGCACACTATGGATACCGAATGCTGTATTGCACGCGGCGAGACATAGGTGCATGTAATACAGCAAGAGCTATCGTTTTTGTCAAAGACACCATTTTGCACACGTATGGGGAATTAAATACTTCAAAGCTCCCGAAAAAAAAGAAAACGCGTCATATTTCACTGCTGCATATTCTAGTGTTCTCGTATGTTCCCACTTTCTGCACGCCGACACCATGCGCTCACTGTCAAGAGCACACGAGACAAGACTGCATTGCGTGCAAGTTGGCAGCGCAGAGCCAGGTTTATTGAGCTCTCCGAGAGCTGTCCTGCGCTGCGAAACGGGCACTCGGGAAGCACTATATCCGAGTGCCCGCTACAGTCTGGGCGCACGACGCTTACTGGGCGCGTGGCGGTACATCAGCCGGCGCATGCTGCGGTGCGTCAGCAGCCTCTTGGGGCGGTGCCGGTTCGGCAGCAGCCTCGTGTGGCGGTGCGTTAGCCGCCACGTGCTCATCCTCCTGGCCCTCTGGAGCTGGAGGGACCTCTTGTCCGGGTTCCTCCCCTGCATGGCCGGCCGCTTCTTCGGCCTCCTCGTGCGGCAGCTCCGAGGCGCTGACTGCGGACACCGGCGCCCGCATGGCGTCGCCGAGCGCTTTCTTCTCCACCACGTAGACGATGGCGCACAGCACGGCCACCTCGACGCAGATGCCGATGAAAGGGAGCAGCGCCGCGTACTTGCCTTTCACCTCGACCGTGTGCTCGAACTCCACGTGCTCCTTGCCGTTATCCACTAGGCACACGTACTTGCCGGCGTCTTCCGTCGTGAGCGGCTTGAAGCGGATCATGGCGTCCTCCACTTCCTCGAACTTCTGCGTCGTCACGCGATCGTCAACCTTCAGCGGCCGATCGTCCTTTGTCCAGGTCAGCGTGAACTTATTGGGGTAGCCCACGATGGCGACAGCGATGTACGCCTCTTTTCCCTCGACCCAGGCCGAGGGCGCGGTCGACTGTCGCTCGCTCAGTGTGGCCGCCAGCTTGAAGAAGGCGTCGATCTCGGTGGAGTCGGCTCCGGCCGTGCACTTGTACTTGCCGGCGTCCTTGGGGGTCGGCTTCTCGATGGTCAGGCTCCACGTGGTCCTATTCTCGAGAACCTTGAGCCGCGGATCGTCCTCGGCTATGGGACCATCCTCCTTCTTTTTCCCACTTAACCGGCAGGCTCGCCTGGCCCGAGTCGCAGCTCAGCACGAACGGCTCGCTCGGGTCGATGGTGATGCCTTGACCCTTGTGCTCCTCGTTGGTGGTGATGGCGAGGACGCTGACGAGCAGCTGGGTGGACACCTGAGAGGCGAGCCGATCGCTGCAGTGCATATGCGCAGCTCGACATGTGTAGCTGCAAGAGAGGAAACGGCACATCTAGTGGTCATTCACAACGACGCTCTTCAACAAGAGTATGTGTCAGGGAATCTAGTTCCGCGAAAAACTGTTTTGAGCTAAAATTGACAAAACAAAGCAAAGTACCATTTCTGGGATTACCTCAACAAGCCTGCTGCCAGTATCCAGAAAGTAGGAAGAAACAATTGAGCCTTCTCTTACACAAAAATAAAAGAAAAAGAAGCTTGTATTCCAGAGAAAATGAACCGATCCGGAATTTGTAGCTCTCTTGTATATTCGGGTGGATGCCATTTTTTTTACGAACAAGTCAGTTGAGTCTGTTTTAACGATCCCTGTCCACTGTGAATGACGGCGGTACAGGAGGGATTACAGGAGGGTGGGGAGGGGGCATGGGCCAGGCACTCCACTGACAAGCCGAGTGGTTTATCCAGCCCACGAACTACGTGTATTGTACGTATACTGTTTAAACTTTCCCTTTGTGGTTTCAAACACTTTTCGTGACTTGGAAAATTATCCCTTTCAGCAAAGTATCACACTACAAACACAGTTTGTAGAGCTGTTCTACGCACGAAAAGTCTTTTGGTTTTGAAACTTGAGCCATTATAAGGCAATTTTTCTGATAAAGTGCAGGAAGAAAGTACTAAGCCACCAGCAGAATGATAAGTTAAATCGACAAATACTGTTTGCACGACCCTCCCACGTAATCTGGGTGATCGCAGTGCCACAGATCCCCCTGGTGGTATTAGAGAAAAACCCGGCCATAAATATGGGTTAGCTTATGTTAGGTTAGGTTCGGTTAGGTTAGACTAGGCTCTTACGTATTGCGATCTTGGGGAGTTACGTGTAGAATCGTGAGCTTAGCATTCTCGACGCCATTTTTTCCGGGCGACAAGATAAGCCGATCCGAAGGCGTCAGTGGTGAATCACCGAGAAACCACGAGACGCGGGGACGCGGCTCGGTGTCGATATTGCACAGGATGCCGAACGATTTGTTCACCTGCGGGAAAGATACAGCGTCATCAGTCATCACTTCATTTCGGTAGACTTGGCGCGACCTGAGAAATACAAGCTCCACTCACAGTCATTACTTCCCCTGGCACAGGGAGTTTGCGTAGACATTCCGTCCAAATACAATTGCAAATTTCCGTGACGTCAGTAACTTTTTGCGAGTTTCGAGTAATTGTTTCCGTACAGACATGTTTATGTCGCTGTCCGAGTAGAAAACTTGAGCATCCTGGCAAACTTCATTAGAGATTTCGATGTCACTGCTTACTTTAGTGCCATATTTTAGGTATAAAAATGACGAAGCCTTAGTTTTCTATATATGGGACATTTACATTGGCACATAAAAAGTGATTACGGCTCGAAAAAAAACTGACTTGCACAACACTCCTACATAGGTGATCTCAAAGCCTCCCGGTCTTGTGCGTGGAGTTCATCATTATTCTTGGGTTGTAGCCGAGTGCACGACGATGCATAAGTGTCCATGCTTGTTGCACTGGCCATGACAAGTCGCCCTGTGGAATCGCTGGCTCAAGCGACATATTCCGCAAAAGCATTTCTCAGCACTATAGTGGGAATGGTTAGATGCTGAGATCGCCTGGGCCATCTCGTTCCGATGGGGGCGAAATATGAAAGCACCGATGTGGTTACATATATTAAAGTGCACGTAAAAGTACCCCAGACGATAAGATGATCTTGGAGTGCCGCGCTTGTAAAGTGCCGGAATAAAGTCGTGGCTATTACACGTAGAAAACACGGAACTGAACCAAGAGCCACCCACAAAAAGTAAGCCTAAACCTCGGCAATATGATGTTTTTATAGGTTAAATTTTGAAGCCCTTTTTCGCGATTCGAAGCTTACTTTGCGAGAAAATGTATATATAAAGGAAACCTTTGTAGCCACGTCTTTTACAACTACTTTACTGACTGCAGCGTAACTGGCTTGCTGAATTTTATGCCATATTTCAGCCCTGGAATTTTCTCACTTTTTCAAGCTTAAAACTAACGTCTTCAAGCCTAAAAACTAACGTGTGCTCGTTAGAAATTTACCGCGCCTTCCTGTTATGCTTGACAGCCTCGGCTGACTGAGTATACTCCTTTATAGCTACGTAACGTCGTACTAACAAACAGGACACTGACTACTAAAAACACATCAACTTGCAATACTGGCGTTGTCTTGTTTTTGTCCGTTATTTTTAGGGGCGAAGCTTCTAAAGCCATGGGTCTGTACATGCTCGTCTCTCTTGGTACGTGACTGCCAAGTTCAACGACTCACCCCCGTATTCACGAACGCTCCTCGACTCGACTTCCACCCTTCAGCTTGACAGGGTAGGGAGCCTACATGAACGGCCGTTTTTAGGGTGATGTCAGCCTTTGACCCACTACATGCCGCCAACGCACCGCCGCCTGCCAAAACACAATGTTGCCAGACAGCAACGCCACGCTGACGCCCCATCTTGGTGCCCGCACTGCGTCTACGCCCGGTTGCGTTTAGTTCTCAATAATACGGCGTCGAACGTTGCGGTAGCGTGTTAAACGCTGCCGGTGAAGCCTTAGAATGCCTAGATGCTGCGTACCGCTCTGCACTAACCACAACAGAAAGGGGGTGCGAATGTTCCGCTTCCCAGCGAGCCCTGGCCGACGACAACTATGGCTGGCTCAAGTGAAGCGAGACGGCTGGGAGCCCACCAGTGCGTCTCGTATTTGCTCTGTGAGTACTGCGTATTTCGTTCACTGTTTTTTCCTGCGGCACACGCATATGTGTTTCGCGGTGTTCGCGAATGAATAGATAACCGAAGTTGTCGTTGCTGCTTCCACGCATTGCGAGTAGGAAGCCCACAAACGGGACGCGTCCGCACGTTCGTACGGAGACGCGCTCGCTAGTCTGAGCTGTTGCCACGCTTGCGTTCGTGTCAGCGTAACCTCAGTATTATGTCGCAAGTGTTTGTGTGTGGGCTGCGAATTTCTTCGTGCGCTCACTTTGAGAACTGGGTCGCTTACACGACCCTGAAAACCACCACTGTCAAAAGCCCAGGTGTTGTGTGTTGTTACAAGGGCTGGGCACCGATGCCGTACTTCGCGTAGCTGGAGGGAGCGGCGGCTGGCTCCAAAATGGCGGCGCACAGAAAACTATATTGAATTTGGTGGAAGCTGGCAACAGCGTGCCCCGTTGCCCGCTGGTTTTGGCTGAGTTTCTTGAAGGCACTTATTAAGATGTCTCCACCCTAAAAACGGCCGTTCATGTAGGCTTTCTATGACAGGGTTGAGCACTGCGCCACCGCTCGGCTGAAAATGACGCTGCGCTACTCAAGAATCGCAGCAGATTATTGCTGATATGCAGTGACTTGCATTGAGTGAAGGGACGTTCTAGAATACGGGGGTCATTCATCATGTGCGCACAGACAGACAGACAGACAGACAGACAGATGATTCACGGTTTACAGCTTCGCCCCACTCATCATCATTCACTCCGTGGACTTGCACCAGTATCATGTTCCATAGCTAGAACCGAGCCAAACTAGCCGAGCTGTCTATAGTGATTACACTCACCCTGGCCTTCTGGAAGGCCGGCATCGGTTCAATGGCGATCGGCGCCGCCACGCTAACGCTGAGGCCCGCGCCACCGCTTCCGACACACGTGTAGGTGCCGGCATCCGAGATCCGCGCGTTCTGGATCACCAAGCGTCCGGGCTCAACGACGTAGCGCTCGCGCTGACCCTGGTGAAGCGCCACGTCGTCCTTGTACCAGGTCACCGATCGGCCTGTGCTGGATAGCTCGCACGATATCTCCAGAGACTTGTTCGGAGTCTGTAAAGAGAACCAGCACAGTGCGCTCTACGACTTCGTAAAGAATGCATTAGTGTCGCGCAACCTGGACAATGATGTACACAAGAAATGGTGCACATGCAGCCCATTTGTGCCGCGTTTCGTCTCCGAGTTCAGGTCTAATGTGTTAACAGAGAGCTTATTTTCGCATTAAATATACATGCTTATACAAGTGTACAGGAGGAGGTCCCAGAGCACCTGGATCAATGAGGGACCTCCTGTGTTACAAGAGTTTAAAAAACATGGAAGAAATTACACAAAGAAATTGTAGTACAAAATGCAAATAATCAAAATTGAATAAATGGAAGCACTACAAAAACACTGACTAGATCATTACTAGTCACACTGAACTAGTCACGCTACACTTAAGAAACCTACAAAATGACGTATCAACAAGCCCAAACTATCACAGTCACCAATGGCTTTGTTATTCTGATCACATGCTGCTACGAAGAAGTTGCGCCGATATTCTTTCTTCGTGGTAAGGAGTCAGATACGCGGTTGGAATACGCCAGGTGCAGAGATCTACGGAGAAATATCACTACCTTACTATTTCGCATCACTTTAAGACTGGATTACCTCGACTGACGACAACCGAGTGACAAACTACTGCGTATCGAAAAAAAACCAAGTTTGGGCATAGGCAAGCTATCTGGACATCTCTGTTTCGTTACCGCTTTAAACTATTAGGCGGGTCGTACCCCTAGATTGTGCTTTCAACTTCATCCAGCGTTTTGCTTGCTTGTATGCGCACTGTTTCGGGTCATTTTTCGATGCACGTCAAGATCGAACGATCCCATTAAAGGTAAATACATTCTGAACAATGGTTGTGAAGGCAACTTCACGCGTCATGATTTACGTGGCAATATGGCAGAGAAATACCAACCAAGTGATGACAGTCTTGCTGGCTGTCTCTCCCCGAAAGAATGCCGCCATGTGGTGACGAAGGCAACACGCGCAGACGATGAGCATCATGGAGGCCGATACCGCAGGAGTAGTCACCTGAATGGCCAGGCTGAGCATGCGCAACGTACAGGGTGCTCATCTGCACGGCGAAGCACTAAACTTGACCAGCTGCATGGTGTATAGCCGCAGTGACGAGGAACACACACAGGTGGTCATATTCTCCTATTTAGAGACGAACCTCGTGATAACGAAAATAGAACTGGGACCATAAGTTATTTCGTTAAATTCAATATTTGTTGTAACAGTAGAAATAAAAATCGGGTCTTACGAATCGGCAATCTCAATTGCGCAAATATCCGAGGCACACAAGCATGTTATTCTAGGCTTAAAACCCCCTGCACCCGAGACAATCCTTACCTGTCCGGTGTTTACCTGTTCAACTAGATAGACCAGCAACACCAGAAGGTTGCAATTATAACTAGATAGACCGCAACACCAGAAGGTGCAATTATAAAAGAACTAAAGGTCGTGTAGGAAATGGTCTAGAATAAACAATTATTTGAAGAAGGGTGCAATTGTGAATTTGGCAGGCAAATGCGCTTGCAAATCGCCTTTCAATGTGGATCTTGCTTTTATTGCTACCTTTCGAGTTTTTTAGGCTTGCCTCAACAAAGCATTTGCCATTTGCAGCTGATATCACGGCGGCTCTCGCGTTTTCGATCTCGTTCTAGACAGAACAAATGCCCCTGAAATAAAGCGTAACCTACCAGAGTTCGTATCGACCTCGCTATAATCTCTAATACAAGAAGCCCATGTGCTTTGGGTGGGGCGAAGGCTGAGTACACTTGGATAATCTTTTGAGCAAAGGAAGATTAAACCCTGACTGTTCTATATGGCGGATAGCTTGAGAACGAATCAGAGCAGCGTAACTTCGTAAGAAAAAAATAACAGGCCCCAACACAAGACACGAAGACCAGGGAATCGTGAAACACGGTACTGACTTCAACTAACCTAACTAAAGCAACTAACTAGGTTTCTTGAAGCCAGCAGTGCATTTCATGTCTTCCCCGACTTCGTCTTTTGCGTTCGAGCTGTTATTCTCAAGAAGTTATGCCCCACCGACTCGCATTCCAACAATCTTCACCAGAGTAGTGACCCCAGCAAGGGCGGAGGATGACCTTATAACCGATTCGTGTCTCAGGAGGGATCACCTTTCTCCCCCCGTCGGTGAGCTCCTCGTGGAAGAGGAAGTGGCCCCAGGATGGAAGTGGCAGCCCGTCCTTGTGCCAGTTGGGCGAGACGTGCGGCTCGGTGACGCAGGCCACGAAGAAGCTCTCACCTTCGGCCACATGCGCGTCCCCGAGATACGTGGCTGCACGGGCGCACTCGGCTGCCAGCAAAAGATGGAGCAGCAGGGGCAGGAGCGACGAGGCGTCCATGATAGGCTTCCCTTGTCTTGCCGGATAACGAAACGAAACGAATGGCGGGAGCGCGCGCTGCTTGTGTGCACCTGCAAGCAAGGGACCACGTGTCGCGAGCACCCGTGATATGATTAAGATGATGATGATGACGACTCGAAACATGGGTGCACACCCATGGGCTGGCCTTGAAACGATCGGTAAGATCAAGAGTGAGCGAGTGAAAGCATTTAATAAAATAAGATAAAATATTAGGGCCACTATGCGCTAGTGGTGCAAAGGCTGGAACAGTGAAGCTGTATAGAGCGTTTGCCTCTTCATTTCTCGCCTCCTCACCCTCGCTTTCCTTTCCCACCTCTTGCTGTGTTTAGGTCTTCCTGTAGGCTTGTAGCAATTAAATTCTTGTACCTGGAAGCTAGACTCCCATCACTTGAGTCGAGTTTCAAATTATTGGTGGTACAATCATTTTTAAAGCTTTATGAATCCACAGTGAGGCGTTCCCAAACAGTTTTTATCTCCCAGCCCGAGTTGTTCTTTGGCGCATACTGGCCGAGATTTCACGCGCCTCAAGTTGTGCATATACAGAGCTTTCTTGAGAAACTAAGTGTCCATATGAGTGACGTATCTTCAATGAGTGATAGCAACAGCTCTATTAAAATACATTTTGATGAGATTTTTCGAAAGCAAGCAAAAGCAATGTCGCACCTCTTTTTAAAATGCATTTTGAGTGATTATCTGGTTCATTTACAAATAAAGACAGTCATTGCGACAGATGCTTCGCAAAATGATGAAAAATGCTGAATTGGGATTTTCACTCCTACTTTAAAATGGTCATTTTCTCTACGATTTCTATATTTTGTAGCCATCCTTTTCTAGCACAATTTTTTACGATAAATTTATCTATCTCCAAATTAACAGCATCAACTAATCCGGCCGTACGGTTAACTGATTCGCTGTCGGTGTGTTGTTCTCTCACTACAAATGAGAACTCACAAGTGTTGAGTGCTTTCAAATTGTTAGTTCTACTGGATATACATCTGGTGAAATTGGTTTGGGTACCGGCACATAAGGGACATTTAGGTCAATGAAATGGCAGATGTGTTAACTAAGTGGTCGTTAAATGGCCTGGTTGTTTCCCTAATGCCGGCATCAAAATTCGTAATAGAGGCTAGATTTAGGAGGAAAATGATATTAAAAAATTTTTATTTATCATCCATAATGAACACAGTGCAATTCCAACACCTAAACTATCTTTGTAATAGTAAAACATGTCGCATGCATGCAGTTGAAATCGCAATCACTGTAGGCCTCGGTGTCAAACTTCTTTTTTCACTTTTATTTACACAGAGCTAGTCCGGCTGCTTGCCCTAATATGTGGTTTTGAGAAGTCCCTTAGACAACAGACTGTTATGTAATATTTTATAAAAGATACCCCGCACTGCACAAAATTACATTAGGTGCCCTGTTTCGCCTCATAAGATTGGAGTTAAACACTCCAAACGTTCTTTCTTTGGAGGCGTTGTCCCTAGGATTCAGTAACTGGGAAAGTTGCCAATGCATTGCAGGAGTTCATTATAGGTTCAAAGAGATTCAGGCCGTAGAACCAGTTATTACTCCTAAATTGCTTGTGTCCAAATGTTTTTTCATTTATTAGTTTATTTATTGTTGTTGCTGAAATTATCTCCTTCATTTTCTATATCCGTAGTTTCTATTTGTCAATTTCTAATACTTATTTTTTTCCTTTGAACCCTCTCACCATATTGTCACGGGTATATGTCACACGACATCGGCAACGAAAGAGCATCATAGACGACGAAGACGATGAAAGCGACCGTGCTCGTGTGCTAGTAGCTATTATTTTAGCCCTTCGTAAAATTCCTACGACAGAGACCAGTGCAATCATCCTAACAGACTCACTTTCGGTGTGTGCAGCTCTGACAAACTCTGAACAATCTCGTGCCCTAGCAGCGTTCCACACATTAGCACCGCCGCATTTAAAGCTCCTCAAATTAGTGTGGGTCCCAGGTCACTGCGGATTACAATTAAATGAATTGGCAGATGCTTTGGCACGAGCATCACTCGATGGACCAGTAATTTCAGTACTTCCTAAGTTAGAATACTTATCAGGGGTTAGATATAGGAAATTCGCTATTTTTACAGATAGTTTAGAAAATATCACACAATGGACAGATTATCAGCACCTCAAATTTCCATTGAAAGCCCAGTGGAGTCCGTCAAAAAAACTTGAAATTATAATTTCTAGATTCCGGTGCCGTGTCCCCCCATTAAATTTTTATTTACACAGAGCTGGTCTGACACTTTCCCCCCCTTTGTCCGTTCTGCGAAGAATCAGAAACTATTGAACATTATTTTGGCTCATGTCGTAACTATGAATTAATTAGTAAACGACTTTTATATATTCCATTTGCGAAGCTAGGTTTAAATTTAACCGCAGAAAATGTTCTAAGTTTTGGTGCCTCTGTTTTGGGAAATTGCCACAGAGATGCATTCGATGCGGTGAGTAATTTTATTCAAGACTCTAAACGTTTTCCAACATAAAGCCCTCGTTAACAAATACTAAAAAAACGGGTCGAAAAGTAATTTTCTATTCTGGATAAATCCGTGACATACCAAATTAATCGGGTTTGGCAAAACCAGTTGTCTGGTCGGCTCCCAAAATCAAGTTGTAGCTATTAGTGTCTACTTTGTTATTGATTTTTTTCTCACTATCTAAATCTTTGGTTTATTTCTTTTTTTCCAACATACTGTCTTAACTATACAACTCCCCCCCCCCTTTTTTTTCGTTGTAAGCAATGATGCAGTTATCGTTCATATGAGACTATTTGTTCTCTTGGCCAATCCCCCAGAGTGGGTACGAGCCATGGATTAAAGGATACAAACAAACAAATTGTGTTGTTGTTGCTGCTGTTCTTCCATCTTGGCTGCAGCTGTCTCTGACTCTTCCTGTATATTTTGTAAATATATTTATTGCATTCATGCTCTCACACCCATGACATTTGGTGGAGGTGCCGGGGTTCGACACGATATAACGGAGCTCCGCAGTGGCCGACGCTTGGATTTTTCCACCATGGCAAACCAGGGACCGGCTCCCGCCGAGGCGACTACAACAACAACTGTTGTCCTTCCGCAGCTGAAAGATCTTGGCACGTTCTGTGGCACGGATAATGTCGACATCGAAGAATGGTTGCCGTTGTACGAACGTACAAGTAAGAATTACCGCTGGGATGAAACTCTTATGTTAGCCAATATCTTCCCCCGGCCAAGGGCACTCCCCTTGGTTAGCTTCCACTCCCGCCAAGGATTGGCCGATAGACTATTTGTTACGCAGTGGAGCGAGAAGTGTCCCTGTGGCACTGGTACCTACAGATGGGGGCAGTATTCCGATGAAGAACCCAAAGGCGATTCAAGTGGAGCTTCGAAAAGCCACTTCGCATCCCCAGGAGATCACTGAGGTCCGCCAGTTTGGTCGCGGAGGCATCCTGTGCTGTTCCTCAGATCAGGAATGCATTCGTGAGCTCCTGCAATGTTCCGAATTCGCAGCGCATCCGGTAAGCCCATTTATTCCGGCACACCTCGCATGCTCGAAAGGATTAGTCCGCGGTGTAGACACAAGTCTGACACCTGCAGATGTGCTCGATTTGTTTTCGGTGGTGGGTGTAATTTCAGTGTACAGGTGCACCCGTACAATTGACAACATAAAATCACCAACGGAATCGGTGATAGTGACCTTTTTAGGAACAGTCCGACCTTCCGAAATTAAGGCATGACCACTGATCTATAAGGTAGAGCCACTTTCCCCCAAACCCCTGCAGTGTTTGAAATGTTGGCGATATGGACATAGCGTCAGAGGGTGCCGATCAGTTCTTAGATGCCGTCTGTGTGGTGAAAATCATGACAGCCGCGAGTGAAGCTCTGAGAAAGAGAGGTGCTGCTTATGTAATGGCGCGCACCCTGCAGACTCCGCAGACTGTGCAGCAAAAGAAAGGGAGCTTGCCATATTAGATATTGTAGAACGCAAGAGGTGCTCTCGGAGAGAAGCCGTTGCAGAAATGCAGGAGAGATCCAAAGGATATGCCAGTG
Organism: Rhipicephalus annulatus; assembly: GCA_013436015.1. Lineage (NCBI taxonomy): Eukaryota > Metazoa > Arthropoda > Arachnida > Ixodida > Ixodidae > Rhipicephalus > Rhipicephalus annulatus. Next base: position 233,204 of record WOVY01004967.1, read on the forward strand.
TTGCAGCACGTAATACCACCGCCATGGATGCATCTCTCGCAACATCTATCGCAGAGGCCGTAGAGAAGGCTATGGAAAAGGCAATGGAACGCCTCGCAAACAACCTTTTTGAAAGCTTGGCACAATTGGTTTCCAATCAACTATCTCAAATTCTAGGTGTAGCATCTACGAACGATTGGGCTCCTCAGACATCATTAGTATCGCAGCGTACGGAAATAGAAAGTGCGACAACACGTCAACGAGCGGTTTCTCCTGAGGCAGGGACTTCCAAAACAACGGAAGACGGTGATCTTACGGAGGATTCAGAAGCATATGCAGATATGGATATGGACCCTCATAAAGTTCTGAAGCGAACCCGATCTCCCCAATCAAAAAACTCTTCGCATAATTCGAAATCTAAAAAGTATCTATCCAAAAAAGAATTCATTGAGAACATGTCTAAGAAAGACTTTTTGCGAAAGGACATTTTGGACCAAGCAGTTTCTGCGACGGTTCTGTCGTCAAAATAGGTTCACTAACCATATTACAGTGGAATTGCATATCTATATTTTCCGCAGCCACAGACCTATCATACATTTCTTCACTGTTTTCCCCGGATATTATATCACTGCAAGAAACCTGGCTTTCAACAAGCCAGAAGTTTCACCTAAAAATTATCGGCTATTTCGATTGGACCGACCTAGCAGAGGTGGTGGGCTTGCTGTCTTGATAGCAACTAAGTTTAGTCACAAAGCTACGATCTCTTATCGTTGTGTGACTCCAGATTGTGAAATTTTGATAGTAGACATAACATTACCAGACGCTTCTCCCTTGTCGTTTGTAAATGCGTATTTCCCAGCCGGGGTGCAAGACACACGAAGTCTAGACGATATGTTCTCTGCCTGCAGAAAGGATATATTAATCACTGGAGACTTCAATTCACATCATGTGGCCTGGGGTTTTAAAACAGATTTAAGCGGAAAACGATTGTGGGAATGGGCTATTGACAAGAATTTATCTTGTTTAAATTCACAATCTGCTACTTTTGTCCGAGGTCTCTCTAAATCTGTAATTGACTTGACATTTTCAAGCTCATCTCTAAATATACGTTCGTGGCAAACTTTAGACTGTGCTACTAACAGTGACCACTTGCCTATTACTTTTGTACTGAACTTTCCAAGAATACATGTCGCCGAAAAGGCCCGCTCATTCCTCAACTATAGAAAATTAGAAAAAGACTTGAGGGCTACTTTTGACCACCGCAAGGACACACAAGGTGACATTAGGGCTATGAGTCTGTGTGCAGTGTTAAAAAGATCAGTAAAAGACGCAACGTTTAAATTAGACTCGGCCACAAGAGGTTCTTTTAGTCCATGGTGGACTGAAGAGTGCACGAGGAGCTATAGAAAACGGAAAGCTGCATGGAAACAACTGCTGGTCAACCAATGTCCAAAAAATTGGAGTGATTATAAATTCGCAGCAGCAGACTTCAAACGCACAGTAAGTACAGCAAAAGAAGGTTATAATAGGAAACGACATGAGTATCTTTCTAGGGCTAAAAACAAAAAAGCGCTCTTCAGATTTTTAAGATCTCAAAAGATGTTACCACCCGCTGAAAATATTGACTCTTCTGTTCTTTCCCCCCGTGAGCTCTCTGATTTAGTAGAAAATATTGCGAAAGGGCTCCAAGATAGATTTATGTCAACTATACCACTGCACATTGTGAACCCAATGGCAGGCGAGGATTTCGAGGAGGTTACTTTAGATGAGCTGGCAGAGATAATAAGGCACTTATCTCCTTCGGCACCTGGACCAGACGGGGTAACAAATCCAATGATAAAAGTAATATTCGAGATTTGTCCAACTGAAGTACTTAATCTGGTGAACTTTTCTTTGACAAAAGCTTGGATACCTGCGGAATGGAAGCTGTCTAAAGTGATTCCACTTCTTAAAAAGCAAGAAAAAGGATTCGCCTTGGACAATGTAAGGCCGATATCAATCACGTCAAATCTGGTTAAGCTAATTGAAAGAGTTTTGAATGCCCGGGTAATGAAATATATTAATAATAACGCAATATTAAACCCCAGTCAAATTGGTTTTAGATCCGGTTGCTCAATATGGTGTGCGCATGTTGATTTAGAGAGCCGAATACAACTGGCTCGGCGTCGGCGCCAATACTGTGCTTTAGTTACTTTAGATTTGGCTAAAGCGTACGATAGGGTTGAGCATTCAATTTTATTAAGACAGATGGAATTTCACCACTTTCCCAACTACATCACTGCGTGGGTGTCGGAGTTTTTAAGAGGGAGAGAATATTACTGCTTTAAAGATGGGTACTCATCGAATAGATATAAGCAGACACGTGGCGTACCACAGGGGGCTGTCCTGTCGCCAGTTTTATTTAACATTTTCTTAAGCTCCATTCCATCATCTAAGGATATTCAGTTATATGTGTACGCGGACGATATTGCTTTCTTCGCAAGTAATACCGACCTTCAATCATTATACCAGAGTCTACAAAATTATCTCAATATGATAGAAAGATGGCTTAAAAATATTCATATGACCTTGAACGTAAAGAAAAGTGTGCTCCTTGCATTCTCTTTTCTGCAGCCTATCAACATCTCGTTAATGTACAGTAATGAGCTCATTCCGCAGGCGAATTCCCTTAAATATTTGGGCATCATATATAATGACACATTAAATTGGAGAAGTCACATTGATGATGTGTACTCCAAGGCAACACGGGCCATGGGGTGGCTACGGAAGCTTGCAAACCGTAAAGCGGGTTTAAGAAGAGATGTGCTAATAATGATATATAAACTTTATGTGCGGCCCATCATGGAATTCGGTTGTGTATTATTTTCTGGCAGCGCAGCCTATAAAATGAGACCCCTAATACTGCTGGAAAGAGAAGCGTTGCGTTTGTGTCTGGGTCTACCAAAGTTTGTTGCAAATAACGTGTTGTATATGGAAGCTCGCCTACCTTCTCTGCTAAATAGGTTTAAAATTCTTGCTGTGCAAGCATTCTTAAAGATATACAGTTCACACCAAAGACTCTCATTTTACGCTTTCATTCAAGAACCGACTTTATTTTTCGAAACCCATTGGTCGCGACTACACACCCCGCAAATAGTATTTGCACAAGCGCTACTAAACCAACTGAATGTAAAAATTAGACATATTGGTCCAATACACAACCTAAAGTCAATGCTTAGCATACAATTCGATGATATATTTCCTCATAACGCGAAACAATTGGCATATAGGTATTTAAATGACCAGTTAGCAGATTATCTAGCCCACCTAGAGATAAGCAATATCATAGCGACTGATGCATCTGTGTCAAAAGAAAAGGCTGGGGTTGGCATCTTTTCTCCTTCTTTGGACTGGTCCTTTTCGATTCGACTCCCAGATTATACCCCGGTATTCATGGCAGAATTATTGGCCATTGTTCTTGCCCTACGCAAATTACCCTCAAGCGAATCATTAGCAGTTATCATTACAGATTCATTATAAGTTTGTAATGCACTTTCTGCGGCAGTAAATTCAGAGCTCATGAATACGTTTCGGCATTTAGTACCGAAAAACGTAAAGAAACTGCATTTGCTATGGGTACCAGGCCACCGCGGATTATATTTGAACGAAATGGCGGACTCTTTAGCAGCAGTATCCCTGGGTGGGCCCACCATCCCAGTTTTGCCAGATACGGCTTACGTAACCGCGCTAAGGTTCCGAAATGCTTGCCTGCAATGGGGAAAAGGTAATTTGGATAAATTCAAAGATTTCGAGCATTTGAGCTATTGCTGGAATAAACAGTGGTGTGTATCTCGCCAGTTAGAGGTCACTTATACCAGATTGCGCTGTGCAGTTCCACAACTAAATTATTACCTTAATAAAGCTCAGCTCAAGGCGTCACCGCTATGCATTTGGTGCAACGAAATTGAAACAATTGAACATTTCTTTTTATTCTGTCATCGTTGTTCTTATCAGAGAAAAAGATTTTTAGTAGCCCCATTACAAAAGCTAGGAATACAAGTAAATTTACCAGTAATTTTATCATTTGGCGGAACTTCATTTGGTTACTGCCACAGGGATGTATGCTCCGCTGTGTTTGATTACATCAATGCAACTAAAAGATTACCATGCTAGTGAACCACTACCTTTTCAGATCTTTAGTTTATAATTCGTAGTTATGTCTTTCAAAAACAAAAGATGGTTTGACCGCTTGCTCAGCACACATTTTTGTTTTTTTGGTAGTATTATTTTAAGCTTCTTTTATAGATTAGCTTCATCTTCAGTTTAGTTTCATTTAAGT
>WOVY01004967.1:242500-391105 GCA_013436015.1 Rhipicephalus annulatus
GTGATAAAAAAAATTTCGCACACTCTGGATTTAATGTTCCGTGTATACTCAAAGGCTACCTGTCGCCGTGGCTCTCTTCACAGCCGCGGTCCACCTCATTTTTCTTTGTTTCGTGGCAATCGATTCATGCGTTTGCCTTTCACGCTCGAGTTGGAGCAGCCAACGGCTCAACAACCGACCATGCTTTATCAGGACAAAAATAAGCGGGCAACCGCGCGCGCGAATCCCCAATGATCTAAGGCATGCGGCGAAGTGGTTCACCGTCTTCTACTCTTCTCGAACCGGAAGCCGGTAGCAGACGGTGCATCCGGCGATTCCTCGCTCTTTTACTGGTCACTTATTCATATGGGGTTACGCTCGTGTAGCGTACGGTTACTCATCAATACGATACCCCAGAGCTTCGCCCGCTCGTCATGATTCACTTCGTGGAGATGCGTGGATTTTTTTTTTTTCGTTAAGGGTGCGTTTGTACGGTAAGTGTGAAGTACGTAACCCCTATAAGAGCGAGTCTCGGGAGCAAGTGGAAACATTACGAAGCAACTGTAGTGTCGTTATAACACCTTCAGCGTGGAAAAGTTTAGTTATCTCAGTAAACGATTTCAAAGTCGATTGAGTGGCTTAATTTGGGCGTCTGAACAGCGAAGCTCTTTTGAGCCAGTCGAAAAAAAAAACTTTGGTGGGCTGAAAAACCAAAGGTAGTTACGTACCACGGGAATTGGGCAAGCACCACGACTGATTACAGCAGGTAGAAAAGTTCAGCGAGAACTCTGCTCGGCGAAGAGTTCCCTGCACAGTTCAGTCCTAAGTGCTCTTACAGCCACCTTGAATATGTGCATCATCTACTTTTCGAGTGCGAAAATCATTATTCCATACTAAAAGTATTACGAGCAAGTTTGTTGGTTTAAGGGAAAATATACCTACAGAAGCTTCCACAGTACGGAAAATAATATGTCCATGGCCGGCGGCGGGTCTTCAGAAAGGTGCACTTTTCGCCCCTAATAAGTTCCTTGAAGAATCAAGTACCTTATGGAAATATTACCCTATTTACCCAACGTAGCCTTCCCCTTAAATACTAAAGCAATATGTAATGTTGTGGCAGAGCAACTTTATGAGTAATTATCTGTCCTAGTGTGTTCTCCTGTGTATCCCAAGCTACACAAAACATTTGAGTTTTGGCGTCTACGTGTGAACTGACTTTTCCTATTCGAACTTGTGAACATTTCAACTTGTGTCTGAACTGTCATGTGGTGTTAGATAATGCTGCATTTGAACGTGCTGTGTTCAACTGCGTTGCATTTTGTGTAAATTTTTTGTGGCACATTTCATCTTCCATGCGAGTATATGGTAGTTGAATCCGTCCATAAAGGCATCAACGTCTCCTATTCATTAAAGTAAAAAAAAAACACATGAAGTATATGAAGTATTGATTGATTTGTGGGGTTTAACGTCCCAAAACCACTATATAAATATGAGAGACGCCGTAGTGGGAGCCGGGCTCCGGAAATTTCGACCACCTGGGGTTCTTTAACGTGCACCCAAATCTGAGTACACGGGCCTACAACATTTCTGCCTCCATCGGAAATGCAGCCACCACAGCCGGGATTTGATCTCGCGACCTGCGGCTCAGCAGCCGAGTACCTTAGCCACTAGACCACCGTGGCGGGGCGAAACATATGAAGTAAAAAGAAAGAGAGATAGAAAATAAGGGGGGAAACAGAAATGAGAAGCGATAGGTGAAAAAGTAGGATAAAAAGATAAGAAGCAAGAAAGTTAGAAATGCATAAAAAATGACAGGAATAAACACAAAAATGTGATAAAAGAAACAGAGCAAGACCAAAAAAAAAGAAGTAGAGAGAGAAAAACGAAAGAAAGGGAAGAAAGCAAAATAAATCGAGGAAGTGCGAGAACGAAAGGAACACAAATAAGCTAGACAGGTACAAAAACACTGAGAAAGAGAAAGAAATACAAAAAATAAGGGAGACAAGGAAGGCCACCTATCTTCGCTCTTCCTCCTCCACGCTTTGCATCACTAGAGCGAAGCTGGTGTATTTTTTCCCGTTAAACTTCGTTAATATACTCAGTGGCGTGGAAGACAAAGGAAGCGCATTCCAGTAGAACAATATCCGTGAAAAAAAACTTTTCCTTTAAGCCTTGCAAAAGTTGTTTTAGAGCATGTTAATGTACATATGTCCTGTTCTTCGTAAAACTGTGCTGCTGCTCATGATGCTGCGCGGAGCTGGCTCCTAGACTCTGTAGACGTGTCCATGACCATCAGAATTTGGGCGCAGTGTTCAGTCGACGGCGGTTTAGATAACATCAGCTGTAGTGCTGAATTCCAGCGCGCCTATACCGTTCTGGTGACGTCGGCGCTACATTTGACCAATCCGAGCACTTTCGAGCCGGAACGTATTCATTGTGTTTGCGCCTTCGTAATTCTCCGTGTACTTTCCCGATCAATCTTGGAGGTGACGTTGGTACTGCTAGCCAATCCGGGCGTTCATTCGTGTGCCCCTGGAATGCTTCGATTATATGTCCGCCTTCGCACCTCAAAGCTCGGAGCACAAGCTCGTGAAAAGGACGAGGAAAGAAGTATAGTACATCTTCAGTGCGTCGTTTGTCGCCCAGTAGACTTGGAATTGCACGCAGAGGACGTGGTTAACAAAGAAAGGAAAAGCAATGCCGCAAGTTTTTACGCCACTTGCGACTTCGAGTGCTATATGTCGTTTGGAAATTTGCGTTTATTGTCACAAAGCGAAATAAATAAAACAATACAAATCACGCACATTATTGCACATCATATAGATCGACGCTTCAGCCCTAGTGGCATGGTACCTATATACTTGAGGAAACGCAGAAAAAATGGGGACAAACAAAAATGAACCAGAACAATCCGCTGCCCGAAAGCCCAAAACTTTGGTTAAACAATCTACGATCACAGCTTTCTTTGACTTGAGAAAAACCTGTTTACTGGGAGCAATCGCAGGTATATATAACAGATTCAATCTGCACGTATGAATAATTTGATAGACGCATTTGTTGGCGTCGTGAAGTTTTTTCTTTTGTAATATGTCAGGCCACTACGAAGAAGCACCTTTGACATAAGAAACACTTGCAGAGATTATATTTACTTCCGTATCACAGATTGAGCGGGTACTGAAATTGAAGGCTGATTAACTGGGGCTTTGGTATTCAGCACAGGTTCCTATCTGCCTCAATTTCAACAGCCACGGAATCTCACGAAGACACCTTGACACACATGTAGATGCACACTTCTTGCACAACGCTTGCGATGAACACATGTACTTGGTATATGATTTCTTGTCGATGACGAACCCTCTTTAGATTTTGTGTTGCGAACACGTCTTCGGTGTTTTGAACAATATCACTCCGAGATTACGGCACGCCACTGTTTTCACAGGTGATGTATGGTAACCTTAGTCGCGCAAGCGCTGTTTCATATAGATAACTCAGTGTTGTCCCATGCTTGACTGAAGGACGGTAAAACATTGAGGGTCGTTGATGGAGCAACTAAAGTGGGTTTCATTTCAAGTATGTGGAAATAACCAATTCGCACTATAAAACTAAGCTCCGTTGTTTTTCATATGCTTTGTACATGCATAGGCACTCATTTATGTGTGAGCCCGTCCGTGCACTAGCTAGGAATTTCAGGGCGTTCTTCTAGTGGCTGCATCAGCACGCATAACAGCAACAAACGAAAAACAGTTCCCTATAAGAAAATAAAGTGTGTACTCTGAAAACATGTGCTGGTAGCAGCACAACAAAATTTACATCGGTTGCGTATAAAGTGTCTGATAGCGCTTCCCAGCCCGCTATCTTCTGGGAGAAGTAACCTCGACCTAGATAACTTTATTTTTCGTCTATAAGATGCGAATTTTCTCTCAGTGAGAGCGCGATAGTTAAGCGGCGTGACAGCGTCCAAACTTATGCTTCCCTGGCAGATTCACGGCGAAAATACACCCGGTATTTCGCGAAAAGTGCGCTCGATAGATCCACCGTCAGTGTTAATCAAAGACCTTAATCTGACGCCTCAGCGGGTCGACATAACAGTCTCGCTTGTTGACGAGATGCGATGCGATAGAGATCAACAAACACGGAGTGTTCGATGAGGGAAACAGAATCGCTAGGATGGAATGACAAAGGGTGGTGAAGCGCAGTGCTAGCGAGGGCGTACAAAGGGCGGAGGGCGCCTAGGCGACCTTGTCTTCCGGCCTGCGGACCCTCTGGAGCAGACCCCGGGCGTCCGGAGCGTAGCGCGACTTCCAGGTCATGGCGACCGCAGCGTCGGAGACCATGCTCGGGAGATTGAAGAGCAGCAGCGCCAGGAGCCAGCCGGCGGTGCCGTCGCAGCGGTAGTAGCGCCGGGGCCGTGTCCTGGTGAGCGCGTGCGTCATGGCGTCCACGACCTCGGTCAGCTCGCCCCGAGACACCCTGGACAGAAAGCGCACCATGGCCCGGCAGCGGTCGCGAGCGTAGTCCTCGCCGTACGCGGCGCGCACATGGTCAGGCACGGCGGCGAAGCGCTTCAGCAAGTCCTGCTCGACTCGCGGGTTGATTTCGGTCCTGCGAAAAGCAAGAACAAATGTGTGACACTATAAGAGATATTAAGCCGAAAGCCCGAGATGTCTCATCAAGCACGAAAAGCTACCGTATGTGTCGTCATCGGCGGCGTCAACATGTGTTGCAAAGAGAGAGATACATAAAGATGCAAGGAATGGCAGGGAGGTTAACCAGACGCACATCCGGTTTGCTACCCTGCACTGGGAAAGGGATGAAGGGGCGAAAAGAGGTTGCGACTTATCACCAAGCTATATGGCTTCACTTTATGACGCCATCAAGGCTTCACAGGTTGCAACATCTTATGACGTCATCATGACGTTATCACCTTGCATCGTCCCATGGTCGAAGGTGCACCGATCGCAGAGGAACTGTAAAACCATGCGAAGTGCAGAAAGCTCCCGATTCCGTGGGTAGTAGCAAAAGTTTGCATGCGTAAGGCGTTGGGGCGAGATCAATGCAATCGGCGAAGAACAAAATGAAGATTGCTTTCGCCTTCGTGTCGCCTTAAAGAAATGTGTAGGGAACCGCGGTACTTTTGAAGACAATACGGCTCTTTAACACAGGTTCTGTAACGCAGTATGTAGGTTTGCCACCTGTTCTGTTTTCGACCAGCCAGGTGGTTTCTCACAGGTATTGTGCAGTTTGCCAATCGCGAATTCCAGTTTTTTTTTGCCATGACGCCGCAATTGTTTATTTTCTTGGGTGTTTGATAAGCGTCAATTAACCAGCTACGACAAAAACTTTTATCATCGATCACCAAAACTCCGATACCATTAGTCAGCCTCTTTTGAAGGTCCCCCCAAGTACATCGATAATTTTAATTGAGCATGTTATTGCAATTGCATTTATACATGACTGCCTGATATATTTTTGTGGCATATGCACGTTATATATTTCAATGCAATGAAGGCACGGACGGGCCCAGTGTGCCACCCTCTTGGTACGCCCTTGCTCATGCATGATTGATCGTGTTGACCAAATATTACCATAATTGCACTAGGGATGGCAGAGAGACACAGTTGTGATCGAAGGTGGCCTAACGTTAGTGATATGGTGGGAGATGATGACTGGAATGAGCTAATGTTTGTTATTTGTTGTTGTAACCACTAAATTATCTTCAATATCAACGTGATGACAGATGTCTGCGATTTTTTTCTTTATAACATTTTCTTTATAGCTCAGGGATATGTAATTTTGACTATTTGCGCAGCTACCTTACATATACTCACACATAATAAGTTGGCTCAATAGTAGACACTCCAACGCCCCACTGGGCAAGTTCTCGCCTGAGCCCGTCGGCAAGTGCGATCACGGCGGCTTTGGTCATGGCGTATGGCACGATCCACATGGAGCCACGCGTCCTGCATGGGAGAAAAATGTGCGAGGCGAGCATTTCACACTTTGATAATGATTGACTGATATGTTCCCAGAGAAGGCAAGCGGGTTAGGGGGAGACAGAAGGTTAGGTGGGCAGATGAGATTAAGAAGTTTGCGGGTATAAATTGGCAGCAGCAAGCACAGGACCGAGTTGACTGGTGGAACACGGGAGAGGATTTTTGTCCCGCAGTGGACGTAGCCAGGATTATTATTATTATTATTATTATTATTATTATTATTATTATTATTATTATTTTTATTATTATTATTTTTATTATTTTATTATTATTATTATTATTATTATTATTATTATTATTATTATTATTATTATTATTATTATTATTATTATTATTATTATTATTATTATTATTATTATTATTATTATTATTATTATTATTATTATTATTATTATTATTATTATTATTATTATTATTATTATTATTATTATGACTGATATGTGGGGTTTAACGCCCCAAACCACCATCTGATTATGAGGAAAACGCCATAGTGGAGGGCTCCGGAAATTTCGACCAACCTGGGGTTCTTTAACATTCACCCAAATCTGAGCACACGGCCAGCGCATTTTCGCTTACATCATCGAAAACGCAACCGCCGCAGCCGGGATTCGATCCCGTGACCTACGTATGGGTCAGTAACCGAGTACTTTGGCCACTACACCACCACAGCACGGCCATTTCACAATTTGGACGTGACGAGAATGTAACTGCAGCACGCTCAAGTAGCCCATTCGAAACATACAAGCACATGGCTGCTTAGCGAGTACGGTACTCTAATTTAAAGATCAGCCCCAGCCGTTGACTTGAGCAATAAAATCAAGGAATATATTTCTTAGGATTCTACGTGGCAAAATCAGAATTTCGACGTTCTGGTGTCTTTGCACGCCGAACACACGGGCTCCAAGCGTTTCACCTTCATCGGGATTGAAATTGCGGCCTTCAGGTCAGCAGCTCGAGCACGGTAACCGCGCACCGGTGGACAAGCACACAATAGAGTTCATCATCCGTACCTCGTCGCATCTGGCACAGCCTTGATTTTAAAGCACATCTTCGGACAGTACAGTTATGCTTCAAGGCGGCTCCTCGCCTCGAATACATTTCTCGCCATTTGAATCTAAAAAGTGGGGGCCCGGGACGCTTCTCCATAGATACTACTCTAACTGGGAACGATTCTGCCTTCTCGAACACATCCAAACATTTACGAGAGTGCGTATAGTGTTTTCTTTTGCATCTATAAGCACACAATGAGTTAAATTACACACGTGTAAGTTTACACATTTCGGTGTCAGCCAATAAACATTTAAAAAAAATCTTCACAAGCTACTACAACCAGAACTAAGATCGGATGTGAATAACCGCGAAGAAAAAAAAAGTGTGACGAGCACTAACAAGCGAAGGCATTTAGTAAAGCAACAGAAGTAGATATGAGCAAAAAAATATGGTATCTTGATGCGCTACAGGAGAATGAATCTACTGTAACAAAGAACGTCACACTTTACTAGACAGGCACTTATGATAACAGCAGCATCTTGTTTACGAGATGTATCCGAACTCACGAGTCTCTTCCAAGAAACCGGCCCACGGAAGACACAGCGTTCGTAAACAGAGCGAGAAGAGAAAAGCGCTCACGCGAGTTGCCTTTTTCCGCATCTGCTCGCTTTCTTTCTGTTTCAAACCGTGCGTGACCGTGCGCAGAGTGATTGCAGGGCCGGCTTTGTGGCCTTCAAGCAACCGCGGGCAGCAATGGGAACAAAACACACACACTAACCGGCGTCTTCAATGTCTGTTTCGATCATAGCTTAATTCACTTGCCGCCTGAAAGGGTTCGCGGTCGCTCGCTAATAGCATGTTCCTGGCCTTTCATTTCTTCGTCTGACATTGAGTTGAAATAGGCGTGCAGGAGTTTTACGATTGCGCGAATAACGAACATGATATAGCGAATTCTTCAACTGTGATCTCACTCACTACGGCAGCAGGAGGTTGCCATTAGAGCGAGCCCACAGTGGTATCGGTTTAATCCATTAGCTGTGTTTCTTCTAATTACCCAAATTTTGTGATGCACAAACATAGTATTGCTTACAAAAGTGAACAGCTTATCACAGACCGTATAGGTTTCTTAACCGTATGTTGTACGAGCTGTTCTGTTTTATAACTAACTTGCTGTGGAAAGGCTGAGGTCTATATTACCTCGTGCACTCCATTAATACAAGTTCTGCGGCGAAAAAACTAAAATTAGTTACCTCAAATAAAAATGAACAACAAAGAAAACACGTATAGGACGTTGAAGCAAGTTCTCTTGTACAAGATGAACCGGGACACCATGTAAGACAGGCCCCGCCGCGGTGGTCTAGTGGCTTAGGTACTCGGCTGCCAACCCGCATGTTGCGGGATTGAATCCCAGCTGCGGCGGCTGCATTTTCGATGGAGGTGAAAATGCTGTAGGAAAGTGTGCTCAGATTTGGGCGCACGTTAAAGAACCCCAGGTGGTCGAAATTTCTGGAGCCCTCCATCCAGTACGGCGTCTCTCATAATAATATAGTGGTTTTGGGACGTTAAACCCGACATATCAATCAAATCAAGTGTGTATAGAAAGGCATGCACATTCAGAAACAAAGCTCTCCGCGCAAATTCATCTTCGTTCGATGAAGTGTTCCTCGTTGTCGCCTCCACGCGAAAAATTGGGCACTTCCTAGTCGCATCTTTATTACATTGCATGCACTTGTTCCAGCACTTTCAATGCACATTGGGGGAAATTCACCAAGCCTTATTTTTTTCTGGCGTATACCTGCGTAGCTGGCGACGAAAACGAGCCTTCCTTGGGAGCGGCGCAGCAGAGGCAAGAAGGCCCGGGTGACCCGCACTGTTCCGTGCACGTTGACGTCGAACATCCAGCTGACCTCCCGCTGACTCGTCCACTCGAACTCGCTGAAGATGTTCACGCCAGCGTTGCACACCAAGCCCCACAGTTCTGCGAGGCAAATGGTAGCGAGATGCGCAAAAGTCCTCGAATGATTGTTCTCTTTATTTGCATTCCCGAGATGATATGTATGGCAGCAAGTGCAGTGGTTATCGCAGGCGTGCGCGAGGTCACCCATGAAAGGGGGAGGGGGTGCAAGTGTGCATTTCCTTTGTCGTTGTCCTTAGCCTGTGCTACCGTCAACTATTATGTGATTGCAATTACTTGGCGTGTACTGATGAACGCATATTAAAGCGCGATAGATCCGAAACTACCAACCACGCTGTTGCATTACTAGATGTAGCTCAGCAAAATGTTGAACTTGGGCTTGTTAGGAGGATATTGTAGTGTAGTTGCACTGAGTGACAGCCACGATAGGCTAAGGATAAATTCTCCTGTTCTCTTTGTCTGTAGTCCTTTCGCTCAGTGCAACTATGCATTACACATTTCTCCATCTTTAACGGTTGCTTAAATTAGGACTTCGAAATGCATCGGTGTTTGCAATCCGTCTGCAGAGCGATAGCACGTTCCAATTTCATGTATATATGATACGCAGCATGCATTCTCATTTCTTATTTTCTGGTAGGATTTCAATTTATAATGGATGTTCAATGTTGAATAGAGCAAGCTGCAAGTACTAGTCTTCATGCTAGCAGTTAGTCAGCATCCACGCGTTAAAGGCCAAATTCAATGGTCGTTCTGCATGCGTGCTACTTGAAGGTCAACATATCCTGGCAACAAGAAGATAAATTCGCCGTGCAACTTCGGTGGCACTTACCTCACAGGCCACTAAATCATATCCAGCCCTGTAGTGTTAACATCCACAGCAGAAGGCGCATTTATATCACTGTTGGCTGCTGTTTTTGGTGTACCCGTGTGAATTACAACACGTAGTGCTTCTGAAACAAAGACTCTGATGTTTAAATCTCCGAGACAAGTGTCTTCAAAATTCACAAAGAACCAACTAAAATCTTACGCATTTATATTGATACATCGCCTAGTTCTTTATTACGACATGCAAATTGTGCTGCTGTAGCCTTCGTCTTACAGAATAAACTTACTGTAGAAAATATTAAATACAGCATAAGTAATAATGTATGCTGCTCGTATTTATAGCTGTACAAAACAGTTCTGGTACAAAACAATGAGTACACGCTGTTGCCGCATCCAGCGTGAACGTCGCCTCAATTCAATGCTATCCGCCAGATCACATCGCGATTTGCCCGGGCAGCTTTTCCGCCGTTAATTCGATAAAATAAGACTATAGGGACGTTAAGACATACATTTAAGTGCGCTGTGTGCTTAGTGGAAATGCAATAAACAGTGCTTCCTTTAGGGCTCTCTCAGGTTTATGTGTTTTCAGGGTGACATTTGGGCAGCCACATTTGTGGCCACCTGTCGACACTAGACTCATACTTCACGCATACTATACCCATACAGGTCATCGGACGCAATATCTGAGGTTTTTAGCTTCGGTTCTTACCGGTGACAAATTGTCTTCCCGTCCACTCTAATATTTGTGCGCTACAGTTAAAAGACTACAAATAACGCGTTCTGCACTTCCTTTGGCTTCATTGTCTATCGATTTTCCTTGAGGTTGTCTTTTAAAGAAAACGGGCCCTCGCTCCACTCAGGGGCGAATTCAGCCACTCATTTTAGGTGGGAGGGGGGCGGTCACCTGAAGTAAAATCAAAGAGGGGCGCGTGGTTATGACTTTTTTTTGTTCTTACTAGCAGAAAAAAAAATCTTCATAGCATAAACACTGTGAATGTGTGCTCACAATTTTTTCACTCATTGAAGGTGGACTACAAGCACTGAAGTGAGGGGGTGGGGGAGGTTGCTGACGCAGATTTTTTAAGGAGAGAGGGGCGATCACCACCGACGCCCCCACCCCCTCCCCCTTTAAATCCGCCACTGGCACCACTGCCCTTATTACGCATACTTTCACAATACCGAAACCTCCACTGAATTATTGTTGGAGAAGCAAGCTCACGGTGCTGTCCGGCCAGCTCTCGCTCGACCAGGGTCACGGCTTCGGCCACCTGCTTGTCATCGGTGACGTCCAGCGGCACCACCCGCAGGCCCGAGCAGCTGCCTTCCTCCAGCTCCGGGCGGCTCTGCTCCGAGAAGAGGCAACCGGCGAACACCTTGTAGCCCTGCCTGTCCAGCCGCTTCGCGAGCAGCTGGCCGAAGCCACGGTCGCAGCCTACGGCCAAGCCAAACGTGCGTAATAATAAATGTTGTGGTTTGGCTCCAAGGAGAGAGAGAGAGAGAGATAAAGATGCAAGGAAAGGCAGGGAGGTTAACCAGACACACATCCGGGTTGCTACCCTGCACTGGGGAAGGGGTGAAGGGGAGAAAAGAGGTTACAGAGAGATAAAAAAAGGTACACACAATCACGAGCACACTCGGGGAGCACACACAGTCCACAGGCGGTCGCTCAGATTTGTTGTCTTGGAGTAATGTAGGAGCGCTTTAGTCGCTTTCTGCGCAATTGAGGCAGACGCCGAAGGACCCAGAATTTTCTGCAAAGCCACGATATGACTGTAAGGGACGCCGGGAGTCTGCAAATGTTTTCCATCCGATGTTTTTTAACGTGCACCTAAACTTAAGCACGTGGAGCTCCAGCATTTCACGTGCATCTAAATTCGGCCGTCGCACCGGGATTCGATACCGCAATCTTCGGGTGAACAGTTGAGCCCCGTAACCGCAAGAGCCTATAGCGGTTACTGTGCTCATCTGGTGCGTTGGCGGCTAGACCACCACAGCAGTTAGCCAAAGGCACATGCCGGCGTCTGATTATACTCAGTGGGATCACTCGTCACACCAACTTACGCGTTGATAAATTGTCTTTTATGTCTAGAGTTAAACGTCCCTGAACTACGATACGGTTATGAGAGACGCCGTAGTGAAGGGCTCCGGAAATTTCGACTGTCTGGTGTCCTTTAACGTGCACTGCCATCGAACAGGCCTCGACCATTTCGCCTCCAGCGAAATGTGACCGCCGCGACTGGGATTTGAACCGGTGACCTTCGGATCACCAGCAGAGCACCGTAGCCACAGATCCGGCGTGGCGCGCTGTGTTTTATGTCTTGGACAGGCACATAGGTTGAGAGAATCCTTCCGCATGGGAATTTTCGCCCTCCGTTGCCGTCGTATGTGGCCGCTATGGTAGACAGTCCAAACCACAGCCTCGTGTGTCCCACCATTAATGTTTACTATAAAGCTATCTCGCGCGGCAGCTAGATTTATTTATTTATTTATTTATTTATTTATTTATTTATTATTTATTTATTTATTTATTTATTTATTTATTTATTTATTTATTTATTTATTTATTTATTTATTTATCAATACTCTTGGCCGAGGCCGTTGCAGGGTGGTTGCGTTACAAGATATCCAATAAAAAAAGGGAAAAATGCAGTCGCAATCGAGGACAGACTAAAGGTACAGTACACGCAAAAGACACAACGCAGTAGTACACGTTATACAATGATAGAAAAGGTACAATGCAAGCAAGAAGAGCTATAGACACTAGTAAATTCTGGTACCATCGATTTTTCCGCGGTCGCTGAAGGAATCGGCTCTTATACAACAAGAAACGACAGTTTTCTTTGGGTAAACTGAATCCGCAATGTATAGGCTATGTGTCTGCAGTCGAAGTGAAAAGTTTAGTCATCCCAGTTTCAAATTTGCTTATACATGGTCTACTGTCAGTAGTTCATGTGGCAGTGAGTTCCGCTCCTCGATTGTTCTGGGGGAAAATGAGTATTTATGTGAATCTATTCGTGCTGGAATTGGCAGAATATGTTCTTGGTGGCTGCTTCTGACTGTGGGTGTGTGTCTTCGCTTGGGCCTACATGCGTTAATAAGCACTTTTCATTTCAGCTTGCGTGACGGTTGAAGACTTTGACGCGCGAATTCGACGCGTTCACAGAGATCTTTGGATCTCGCTGAATCTAATAAAGCCTCACTTTGCTTTACCCGGCCGTACGGTGAATAACAGTACAAGCCAATTTCCGAGCACAGCAGACAGGGCGCAACTCTAACAATTGTCGCGCGAGTTTAGGGGCGCGATTATCTCAGTCTGGTTAATTCTGGACCCGCGGTTCAGCGCGTGCACGCTTCGCGCGACAGATCTTTGCACTTATACAAAGTAAGCTAATTTGTTAGTCGAGCAACTCAGCGAAACAATTTACTGACACATGCATATCGCATATATGAAAGGAGGAGATAAATATTACCGGAAGCATACAGAATATCGATCATCTTGAAAACGGCGGTGACAATTTGCTGTTACTCTCATTCTGCAAAGGCAATTTGTGGTCGTAATGGGTGATGGTACTGGAAGAAAATGTATTCATGAATTGCGTGAACAAAGCCATTGTGTCACATCCTGTTGTCAGTTTCACGACAAAGAGGAAGAATGAAACTATGTCCACCATTTTAAGTGACTGAAAACGTTCGTTCATAATTTGTTGTGCGCTCTTAATTTCAAGACGTTTTCCACGTGTCAAAGGGAAGCGTACATTGCGTACTACTTATTCTACCAGTATATACTGCTTTTATTTCTCATTTCTATGCTGTTTTTCCTATCGAAACCAGCAGCGTCCTTCCAAGACCTAACTTGTGCCTAATGAAGCGCGTCAATGCATTCATTCGGCTCACGTTGTCCCAGATGACAGAAGAAAAGACAAAGGATGCCAGGACAATTGCAGCGCAATCGTCGTTACTTCCTGAACCGTGTAACAGCCCGCCATGCAACGGCTACTTATCGCTGTGTGTCGATATTCGGCGGCCATGTGTGTCATCTCCAACTGAAAATTTCTGTTTGAAAGCAACGCACTCTGAGCTCGAATTCCGGGTGCTTGTCTTTTCTAGAAAACACTGCAATTATCACGAAAGCACGATGACCAGCGCGCACAGAAAGTCATTTATTCATTTAATTAAGATTAAGAGCACGGTTATTAATAAGGTTATAGTCTTGTTATCAAAAATTGAAATCGCGTTCACTGTTTTCTTATAAATGCACGACTGCCTACACGTCATTCACGGGTCTCTCGTAATCAGTCTTCACATTTTCAAAATAAATTTTCGAATTGTTAGACTCGCACTCGTCTACCCTGTTTGTTGTTGTATTCACGCTAATGAATAAACTGTTTATGATTATTTTCGTAGACTGGTCATGTACAGCCACTTCGTTGCTCTTCACACAGGCTGTGTGTTTTTTGTTTCGTACGAACGCAGCCGTACAAAGTCTTTGAAGACCTCCAAAGTGAAGCCAGTGAAAGATGACGCGAAACCTCACGTTACGGTTTCGCTTGAAGAGAGAGAGAGAGAGAAAGAGAAAAAGAGAAGAGCACAACTAACGCTTCACTAGGCTCGTGGTAAGAATGTATTCCATCAGAACAGCACCCACACGCGTCACAGCGTTAACTCATAAAGCTAACAGCGTACAAACAGCGTATTTCGGCAGATATGTACTAGAAAACGAATGTTTGGTTTCTCATGATGATCATCCCCACCATGACCAACGTAACTACTCCCGCTGCTGGGCGAAACCCTTCCTGTGTTTCTCCGATCAACCTAATCATCTGCTTGTTGCAGCCACGCTATACCCGCAAACTTCAATCTCTCATCTGCCCACCCAACTTTTTACCTTCAACACCACAAGCTTGCATTCTCTTTGTATGTGTGTAAAGATATGTATGTGTGTAAAGATATGAAACTTATGCCATGGCTGCGCAGTCTTTTTCCCTTTAGCCTAATGGAACACCCGAATCTCCATGTTATGGTACCTATGCGCCATATGTGACAGTCGTTTTTCAATTTTCAACAATGATATGCTGTTGATGAGATGACTATCAATTTTTTTCGCCACAATCCCAGCCCATACCGATTTCTTCTTAATATTGATTAAGATGTCCTTGAAACGCGCCTGTTTCCTTGCCCACTCTGCCTCATTATTTCACCTATCATACCAACCTCTGATTCGTTTCTGTTCAAATGTTTTTCCTCCCAAGGCCTGGCTCACCTGTGATGAGCACGGCCTTGCCCTTGGGACTGAGCTTGGCGTTAGGAAGCAGGAAAGCGTCGAGCGCCCAGCCGAGCAGCAGCGTGAGCGCCAGCAGCGTCAACAGGGCGCCCAGCCACCACACCGCGCACGGCCAGCCGCACTCGTGGTCTCCGGGAAGCCATCGCCACAGCGCCACCAAACAGGCAGCCGCGAACAGGTGCACGGCGGCGTCACGGCGGACCTGCAGCTGATGTTTGTAAAGGCTTCATATTAGTATATTGGCCAACTGTCCCGTGCATTGCATAACACTATGTGGTGTTTCAAGGGCCAAAACTAAGAAACGACTATGAGACACAACTAAATGAATCTGGCAGACAGTTAGGTAAAAAAAGAAAAGCTTAGGGCATAACTTTCATTAATTTTGTTCAAGATTTTAGGGCCTAGGTATTGCTCCAGTCAATGCTCTTCTTTTGCATAATTTGCATCACAAAGTGATCAGTAACAATAAAGCAATACAACATTCACGCACAAAAATGTCCATTCACACAGGCGGTGTTCACACGTCATAAACAATGTTCACGCGTAAACAACAGTTATTGTTATTTTTAATTGTAGCGTAGTGTTTAGAACATAAATTTAAATGAGTTAAAGTGAATGAAATATCACCCTTTCCGTCGATGTGATCGGAACTTACCGACGGAAAGGGTTATATTTTATAGAGTTTATTTTATTTCGATTTCCTAATTACTACTGCGCATGTACTGCGCTTGTATGCGTCCTAATTACTACTGCGCATGTATAGACAATTATAATTCCTATCTTTGCGTTGGCCTAATTGCCTGTTATCTATTTGGTTGTGTCTAACAAAGGAACAAGCCACTCTAAAGAAAATTGAAACTTGCATGAAACCGCGCGATGCTTGACACAGCGAAAATAGACGATTTATGAAGACTAATCTGGTTGCTTCTATGTTGCTTCTGGGCCAATTCTAGGCTTTATAGCTGACGCTAGGTTGTTTGTGGTTGTTTACCAGCGAAGAGGTGTCAGAGTTCAAGCACAGTCTGTCGCAGACGCGACGCAGGCCCGTCGTCTTAACTGCAGGCCTTCCATTACTTCGGGGTCTTCTCGCAGCCGGCGTTGCCTTTCCCGTTGCCTGGTATTCTCTCGTAGTACGCACTCGGGGTCTTCGGCTCGCCGCCATCAATTCGCAGCCATTTGTTGATCCCACTGCTGCCGCCTTCATTTTCAGTGGAATAGTGGCGAGTAGGGAGATTTACCCAATTTCTGTGACGCGTGCCGGCTTACGACGATGATGGTTTGCGTTACGGGATGAACATGGAACGATTTGCTAATGTTACGCAAAAAATGTCTCTTCTTTCGTTCTGATGATTGACGCACGCCGTAGTGGAAGACTGGTGTCCTTTGACGTGCGCTGAAATCGCACAGCACACGGACCTCCATAGAATTAAGTTTCCATCGAAATTAGGTTCCATCGAAACGTGATTTTCGGGTCAGCAGCCGAGCAAGGCAACAGCTTTAAACCCCGCGGTGGACTGTTACCGCTACTTAACCATCATAAGCCTGACACGCGACTCAATCAAGAATATAGATTGAACGAAGACAGAATCGCTGCTGTAAGAGCAGATAGCCAAGAGTATATCAACATTACTCAGCATTTATACCACATTAGCCAAAGCTAAATAAGGATTTGAAAGCTTCACAGTTTATTTTGTGAGCTTATAAAGTTGTAGCGCCGAACTTGAACCGTCACCACAACGTTAGTCCTCGTGAACAAAATATGCACACATCCGGGCGATGATTTCCGAAGTGAATAACTATGTCTGTTTGCTCTGTAAAGGAAGAGAGTTTGTCGCGCTACCTCGAGTTCCCAGATTATGCAGCCACTCCGTTACTTCTTTTATAGGATTACGTGGGACACACGAAATAGCCAACTTCTCGCTTGGACGGCGAAGGATTAATCAGTGTGTGACTCGTGAACGAACCCACTTGAAGGGAAGCTGTAAAGGAAAGCAATTCTTTCGCGTCCCTGAAAATGGTTTTATGAAACAGGAAGAAAGTTCAGTTGGCAGCTTCCTTTTAACGAGGATGTCACTTCAAGGTTCTTGACACGAGCATGCGTACGCTTTTTTTTAATCTGTATTCCTGTCCTTGCTTGTTTGTTTACTCTTATTTGCAGGCAGACAATGTTTTTATACATTTGCGTCCCGCAAAAGGCAAACGAATTCACTTGTGAAGGAGAGAGCCAAGTGAAGCGTATTTCTAGTTTTCACGCCACATGTTAAATGAGCACGAAACGGACATGTCGACGTCAGACGTCACCGAATGGTGCGAACATCGAGTAACTTGGATGACTAAACGACTACACCGAAACGTCACCGGCGCCGAAACGATACCAAAACAACACCGCAGCTCGTTTCGCGCCTCTCGAGCTAAACAAGGCAACGTGAATGAGTTGGTTTCAAGGAAGCCGCGTGCTGCGTTTCTTTCTTCACGCTTACACGGTTGACCAAGAAGGAGAAAAACTCTTTAAGCACCTGCGAGAAGCTCATCCTCTCACGACAGAAGCGTGAAACAATGAGCCGGAACAGAACGGTCCTTTTCCAAACAAGGCCAGCGCTTGCGTCAGATTTCCCTCATAAACGCGAAGCTTTGAACCGAGGCCATCGGGAGTATTCGACATGGCCGGTGGGAGGGGGCGGGGGGGGGGAATTGTTAAATAGGAAAAATTAAAAGTGATCCCAGCCACTTTTCGTAATAGTTGACGCCGCTCATATAGTGATGTTGCATGTCGCAGAGCACACAGACCGTCTTAATTGCGTAGGTCGTACTGCTCATGTGAGACTCGAGCTTTCGACTTGCATAAACATAAATGCGCACGCTAAGGTGGCTGTCCGCCGCTGTGGTGTATCCGGCATTGTGCTCGGCTGCTGAACCAAAAGGTCGCAGGTTGGATCCTGCAGCGACATTTTGACCGAGGCGAAATGCTACAGAGGCTAGTGTACTGTTTGATGTCAGGGTGCGTTAAAGAACAAAATGATGAAATTTCTGGAGCCCTCCAATACGACGTCTCTCATAATCACGTTGTGGTTGTTGGACGTAAATTCAAAGTTATTGTTAACATCATTATAACACTAAGGGCATCTCTGCATTTAACGACACGAAGAAAAAAAATCTGAACAAAAACGAACCTTTCCAGAAGCTCACCCGCGGCACTTCGAGGCAAACACGAACACGCCACTGCTGCTGTGTCATGATAAGTATCTTATCAGTGTTGCGATATTTTAGATGCGGAGCATCTAATACTCGAGGCTTGTAGTGCGGCGCCATCCGCAAGCTTCCTCCTCCTTCTTCCACCATCTGTGCATCCCTTCCTCCTCTACACACCGCGCGCGCTTCACTCCCCCACCATCTGTGCACCCTTCCTCCTGCACACCGCGTGCGCTTCTCCTCTTCACGAACATTCGCTAGCTGTATAATGTAGCGCGCATGTGCCGTCACGCTTCGAGAACATCGGCAGCTGACGCGCGCGCATGCGCCGTCGCGCTTCGAGAACATCGGCAGCTGACGCGCGCGCATGCGCCGTTGCGTTTCTCCCCCTTCTCAAACATTCGACAGCTGACGCGCGCATGCACCGTCACCCACCATCTGCGCCGCGCGCGCTTCTCCCCTTCGAGAACATTCTACAATTCTCCTGATTCTCCAGCGGACGCGCATGCGCCGTCGCGCTTCGAGAACATTCAACAGCTGACAGTGCATGCGCCGTCGCGCTGTATATATACTCAAGGTCGGCGCTCGCTCGCTCAGTTGCCGCCCGTCGGTTGGTTTGTACGGCGCGTCGACGTCCAAGGTCGCGGTGAAATGAATTCCAACGAATCCACAAACCACAATGATCGACGTCCCTTCGACCAGCGCCGCCCTTTCGCATACGTGTGTACGTGTTCACTCATTTTACACCCCCTCCTACAACCACGTTAACCAATTTTAGCCATCGACCCAAGTAAGTCGCAATTTAACACCCCATTCACAACCACGTTAACCAATTTAGCCATCGACCCAAGTAAGTCGCACTTTAACACCCCGTTAACCAATTATATGCTCCGCATCCTCCTCAGTGTTCCCCCGAGGGAAGCTGCGGGCAATCTTTTTATCGCACTAGTCGCATGACTGGGTATATTTCTCGTACCGCATTTAGTACACTCACGTGGTTCCCCGCCTTCTTTCCTCAGCCTTTAATTTTTATTAAAGCAGGCTTGCAAGAGGATCGAAGAAAAGCTTCTCGTGCTTGTGGTACATTTTTAGGCGTGTAAAAAACCACGCAGAGTGGCGCACAGGTTTGTTTGTGCTGCCGTGAATTGAGAACACTCACACTCTTTTTCTGTCTGTCACTCGGGTTTAGCCGTTGTTTACAATCATAGCCACGCCACATACACATCCGAAATGGTTACGGAAGCAGACTGTCGTCCTTTAGTTATTTCTCTTTTGCCGACGGAAGCAACTTCACGGAAGCTACGAGACGCTGATAAAGGTTACGTCACTAATGAAAGCGTACTACGTGGGAGATAAAAAAAAATAGGAAGAGGCGTATGGCTGGAATCCTGCACGGAAGGGCGGCAGCGCTTCTCGTTTTACCAAGCTCATTCGAGGTGCAACGAAAACGTCATTAGGTGCCGAGGTGTACACTGGTAACTGCTGAGAGAAGCGGCCTCTCTCGGGATTCACCCGTTCCGCGCTTTGAAGTAACGCCCACTAAGCGCGCCACTCAGGTCTTACGCCCTCGTGCGTATACACATACAAAAGCGCAGCTGCGGAAAAATTCCCGGCAAGAGTTTCGCTTCTGCGGCAAATCTTTCTGCCCCCGTCTCATCCGAAGGAAAGTGCCGATCTTTTGTTAACGCTCATTCACTCATTCGGATTACGCTGTGCCCACCGATTTATTTCAGAAATATCCAGTGCGTCATATATCCAACGTACCTGAATATAGGCGTATCGTACTTGCCTTTTTAACCGTTTTACGGGCTGGTTTTATTGCACATGTGTGAAATAGGAATCTTCGAGAAGCTTTGTTTTCTATTTACTTTTACATCAAACAACTAACCACAAAATGGTAGTACACGTAAAATAGTAGTCACATGACACATTGGAAATTTGTACACGCAAATAAGTGGTGCTATTGACCCTTACTATAGGATTACGTTAAATGCAGGGAATAGATATTTACGTATGTTGAGTCTGCTGTGTAAGTGGCGTGTATATAATTTAAGAAAGAATACACTCTGTCGGAGAAACCTTTACTTGCCACGTTACACTTCAGCTGCACTGACTGCAATATTCCCCTCGATGATGTGGCACACACATCAACTCGATGATCTTGAAGCGGCGTCAAATTCGCATCGGAAGTCTGCGGCACAATATTTGCCTAGATTTTTTTCTTATGTCTAACCATAGTTCAACGGCCGATACTTGAATGGCAAATTACGATGCATGCATTGCCACCTTCTCGTAACCACCAAGAATGTTATGCCCTAAACAGTGTAATAGCGTAAGCGCGCATTATTGACCTCGTTAAACGTAAGCTAGGAAGTTTGCGGCACTCACAAAAGCGAACTATCAGAGCATATCACCGAGTTCATCAGGATACCGCACAATTTGCATTTACTGTGTAGCTATTGATGTCGTAGGGCACACTGCGCTCGTACTGATGCGATATCAGTGAATGCGGAATACTTCGTGGTTACGCAAGAATAGATAGAAAATAGTTTCGCTGTAGGCACACAGTCAGCAGGCCGTATTCCAAGTAGCGACCGAAGATAGCACAAGAAGCATGGCTTCGACAAGCAAACACACTGGACATAGCGTGTCCCGTACATTTTCTTGTATCCCTGCTTTTTTGAGCTCTATCTTCAGCATAAATGGCCAACTAGCCCGGTTAGCTACTTAGGTAAGCTATATATCTGAGTAGCACGGTTTTCAGTACATCCAAGTCACGTGGTAATGTGATTCAGCGCTCAGTGTCAAGTGGGGCTCATTGACTTCGGTGAATGTATCTTTGAGTTTTAAAATAGTAGTGGATTATTGTGGCCGATGGAAAGTTTTTGTGTACGCTTTCGGCTACAAAGTTATCCTTTGTAATGTTGTGATGGCTGACGTTACAGAGCAAGGAGCAAGTAGACGTTGAGAGGCCACTTATAGGCACACAAAAGTCCAGTGACAGCAAATCCACTCGAAAAGTAGAAAAGCATTGTATTGAGCGGCAAACTACATACCAAGTCAGGATTTCATATATGACTTGAAGAAAATGTAAAAACATGCAACACTGTCGTGAAATGGACTTCAAACTTCAAGTAGTGACAATAACTTAACCGAAAATACACGAGATTCGTTTGTATAAAGCTCAAGTTTCAGGAAGCCTAACACGTTCACAAAATTCGACTAAAAATTAGCGCTGTTTTAATATACGCAGAAGGGAAAAAAACTAGCTGTGGTCCAGCTGGACGCAGCTACATTGATACGGAACTTGCAGTGCCACGCTACGTGCTTTCGAAAGACGTTACCGTTTTGACAGCAAACACTGACTACGCATTATTTATGAAACTCCTCCTGAGGGCCATACAGACAATCGTGTAAGTGCCGGTAATAGTTTTTAGCAATATTGGGGAGTTTTACGCTCGATATTGCTAGGTGATTATAAGGCACACAATTTTTCAGAGGTTCGAATCATATTGTTTACCTTGGGCCTTTCCATCTGCGTCCGAACTGAGTACTACACAGATGTTACTGCTTTTCGCCCTTATTAGAGTGTAGTAATTAAACCTACGACCAATATGTAAGTACATATATATTTTTTAGACAAGAAGAACGGCAGTATGGACTTGCGAGTCCTCACTTTTATGTTTATAATTGAATGTCTCTAAGGCTAAACTGTGGCAATAGGGGTCAAGGTTACTTTACTCACCTGTTGTTCTTTAAATAGACTTAAATCTATATACAATCATTCATATCATATACAAATGTATCTGGCAGACTTATCATTCAGCATTAAGGGTGTTGCCCTCACTGAACCGCAGTGGTGGGCGTTTCTGGTATCGCAACCTCGCCGCTTAATGTGGGTCTCGTTGTATTTATGAATTAATGGAACAGCGCGCAATCGCGGAAATCTTCGTTGCAGCTATTCCATCGCAAACAAACAAACAAACAAGGGCCCGCAAGCAACGATCGCAAGGCAGATACGTGGAGATGCTGCAGACATACCAGGCCGCCGATGAATCTGTCCGCGGACAGTGAAGCGAACATGGGCGCTGCAGATTCTTCGTCCCCGGTGCCTCATGGGAGGAGATTGCAACGCGGGGGCACAGCTCTTGGGACTCGCTAGAGCATGCGTGTGAGCATAGTGCAGCAGCAGCGGCGTCGGGCGGCAATGTGGCGCAACACAGAGCAGCCCTGTTTCCGCGGCGGCCACTTCGAGGTCAGGGCTGTCGTCTTCTCGCCGGCCGGGCTCCTCCTTGCCGCTCCGGCGGCTTGGCTGCGGCGTCCAAGTCGTCGTCCCTCGAGATACCGGCTCTCTCGCCGTGCATGCATGTCCAAACTTCGGTCGGTGACGGGAGGGGGCTGCGATGCAGCGTCCCAGAAAACGCCCCGCGCTCGCAGCTTACACGCGCGCGCTCGTGTTGTGCAAGTCAGCACGCGCGAAGCCGTCACGCAATCGCCCCGTTGTGTGCAGCGCGGTAATTGCCGTCTGTTGCGCGTGGATTCTGACCATGCATACCTAGTGCCCCACATAAGGCGGTGCTGCCAATGTTTACTGGGTTTAAGAAGCAAAACTGGCACTTCGATCAAACCGGCGAAAGAAGAGATGGCGAGAGGAAGTGTAGGAGGAGGAGGAATGCATCACTGTCGCGAGATGACGTCATGAGTCGCCAAAGGTTGGCAGCATTACTAGTCCTGGCTTGAGGTGACAGCAAGGCCCTGTTTGCCAGACGTGGGTGGTCTTGAAAGAACGTAATTAGGGATAGCCGCAGGCCAAATTGAAACTTTAATCCGTATCTATTTCATTTCACTGGAACTAAAGCGAATATTCGCACTTCGACGATCACTCCAGTGCCCTACACAAGCTTCAAGCTCAGTATGCTGAGCCTGTAGCAGGCCGACCCCTTGCAGATTTTTGCATGTCTTAACTGGACGTCCACCGTGGCGGCATAATGCTCGACTGTTGACCCGAAGGTCGAAGGTTCGATAAAGGTGAGGGTGAAGGTTCGATGAAGGTAGGTGAAGGGCTACAGGGCTATGGACGTCAGTGCGCGTTAACCAGTTGGTCTAAATTTTCGGAGCCCTCCACTGCAACGTGCCTCGTAATCACAGTGTAGTTTGGCCCCACAGTACTTCAATTATTATTATTATTTATTGATGCTTTCCTTTTCTCTTCTTCCCCTGCAGGCTACTTCGGATCAGCCCGAGCTCCGACTTCTTGCGTAACAGGCTTTCCACGCCACATATACCGTTCAGGAAAACCATTCTACACGTTTCATCTTACTTGTCCCGTCGTTGTCCGTAAAGGCGTTCGAGCACCCGCAGGTCACGGGGTGGAATCCCGGCCGTGGCGGCCCCGTACATTTTGGGTGGAGGCGAAAATTTACTCTGATGTAGGTGCACGTTAAAGAACCCCAGCTGGTCGAAATTTCCGGAGTTCTCCACTACGGCGGCTCTCATAATCATGTCGTGGTTTTGGGAGGTTAAATCTCAACAACAACAACAACAATTATATTATTATTATTATTATTATTATTATTATTATTATCATTATTACAAAGGCGTTAGTGCTGTGAACGAAGCGGCCGCGTTCTAGCTCCCGCAACCGACGCAGACTACGCTGCCATTGTTTTTAGCGATCAAGCTGCAGTTTTCTCATGATAGCATCGTAGCATTCGAAGAACAGCGTACGCATGTGGTGCTGTTTGTCCAAAAACAAACTATTTGTATTGCGCATCGTTCGGACAAAAGCCCAAATGCCTCGTCTTCTTTCTTGCTTTGCAGACACGGCAGCTCCTTCCAACGGAGAAAAAAAAGATAACAAAGGAACATGGTTCCCGTGTCCTGCACAGTATCGCGATACAAGCGATAAATCGTTGAAGTATTTCAATACTGAGACACGAGTACTCTTTTTTTTTTCAATTCATAAGATGAACAGTGGAAGTGCCTCAGACTGGCTGGCCGACGTTTCGATAGGAGGACCTATCTTTTTCAAAGGCGCCGTGTCATCCTTGGCGTGTTAGTTTCAAAGGGGTTAGTGGTGACGTCATCTCATGGTGGTGGCGCGTGTCCCTGTTTATGATCGCCGTCTGAAAAGCAAAATACCATAAAGCAGAAGAGTGCAGTCCTGCTATAGTATTTTGCTATAGGTCCTCCCATCGAACGTCGGCCAGCCAGTCTGAGGCACTTTCACTGTTCATCTTATGATTATCCCACTACGTTGTTTCCATCTGTCGGCTCCCATCAAGATTTTGTTTTAGGGGCGAAGCTCCTTAGGGCGTGGGCTGTGCGTCCCCTGTAGCCTGTATGTAGCCACCTCTAGTTTAGTTCTTGCAGTGTTCACTAGATGGCGGTACCGTCCCCTGTATGTAGCCACCTCTCGTTTAGTTCTTGTAGTGTTTACTAGATGGTGGTACTTGTAGCTGATGATGAAAAGATGCAAGATGTTATAAACTAGAAAGCGGTACTTGTAGTTGATGAAAGACGCGAGATCTTATAAAATAG
The DNA here is from genome assembly GCA_013436015.1 of Rhipicephalus annulatus. Taxonomy (NCBI): domain Eukaryota; kingdom Metazoa; phylum Arthropoda; class Arachnida; order Ixodida; family Ixodidae; genus Rhipicephalus; species Rhipicephalus annulatus. The sequence continues at coordinate 267,213 of WOVY01004967.1, forward strand.
GAATGATGTCATATATGGCGCGTGTCATTGGTTGAAGGCAATCGTTCGATTTAGTGCGGCGACGTACACTAGGGGGAGCGATGTAATAAAATCGAGTGGGCAAAATGTACAGAGGATTCATGGTTTACCAGGTTTACCTCCGGAGCTTCGCCCACTCATCATCATTCACTTCGTGGATATGGCGGAATTTTTCTTTTTCAAATGTATTTCGATACAAAACACAGATACTCAATAGTATTCGTAAGATACTACGGCAACGCTCTAGTATAGCGGTACTGTTCCGCCCTGATTCAGGCATGCTTCCAAGGAACGAACTACTTGTTCTGGCTAAAAATGGGCCCACGTGCAGTCGGTGGATTTGCATTATACCTAGTCACCCAAATAATCTGCTTGGCAAGAGAAGCCACCTGTAGCGCTCGTAAAGGGGGAGGGCTGTGCGTCAGAGGGAATTGCAGCGACGATTCCTTCAGCAAATGGCGCAAGCGCATTGTAAGTTTGCGGGAAGATGTAAAAGAAGCTTGACGTTAAGAATAGGTGATTATGAGGATGACAGTGCACAACACTGTCATCACCATCATCATGAAGGGTTGTCGGTTAGCGTCATGCTTGCGCGGCTTTACCCACTACGGGGTATAAGTCACAAACCAGGGGTGGCAAAGGAGCTAAAGACGAAGAAAGAACTACTAACACGAGATTGTGTAAATAAAAAGCAGACATTGAGGATGATGATGATGACGATGACGACGACGACGCCTTAAATATGGCTCATACCAACTCGTGGGGATCCGCCAAGAACTGATTACATAAGTTAGACATTTTTAATATTTAATGTTTATAAGAAAAATAATGTACGTAAAACTAAAGGAGTGCAATGAGTGTTGTTCTCCCGTTCAGACCAGACAAAATAGTCATTATCTCGGCTACAACTGAACATACCTAAAAATAATTCATACTAATACTCATCATAGTAAAAAAATGATTTTTATTTTTTTTGTCAAATGGTGATAATAAAATAGGCCGATTTTCGGTGACATTGTGGAAAATGTTGAGATTTATATTAAGCATACGCACGACGTGTATACAAGTATGTCTTGTTTGTGTGAGAACTAAATAGAAAACGCATGGATGCAGATCTTAAGACTGATGACTCACACCAGTTCCAGAGAAATTAATGAGGAATCTGGTACGTAATACAAAGGAAATGGCCCATATTGTACGTCGTGTCTAATTTGTGACGCCCCAGCCCGTGATAAGAATGTGGAACACTTGTGAACAAGCCTGAAATTAAGCTATCTTCACCACGTCTGTGCAACAGGCCTCAGGCCCGGCAAACCTCCCGACCTCGACCACTGGATTGATGAACTGTATCACAGTCCGCTGTTAGACATCATAAATGAAGAACATTGGCATGTGCACTTTTGATACCGCGAATGGCAATGCCTAAGGACGGGCTTTGGAAATAACAAATTTTTGTGGAATCGAAGCCCTTCGTCGTCTTCTTTTGATTGCACGTTGTTGTGCCCGACCGAGGCGCGCGCAGTGACAGTGGCGCAGTGAGGGGGCGGCCGCCGGAATCGCGAGCGCCGCTTCGAGACCCCTGTGAGCCTGCCGCGCATGTAGCCCACGGTGAGGACCACGGTCACCTAGGTGCTACCGCGCGGATTCACTCAGACCTGCAGCGAGAGACCCGCCGCCGCCGCCATGTCCACTCTGACCACAGAGCGGCGCACCACAACCACGAGCGCTACCTCCTCGGCCCGACAGCACCCTCGGACATGGTAAGGGCGACTGCGGTGAAGATCGCACTTCTGAATCGCCGTATGGGTGTCCGTCTAGGAGCCCAAAAGTCTCGAGCTGCCCGAGAGCATCTCCAGAAACGGTGGGGGAAGCACGTTGCCGTTACAGCTTCCCATGGAGGGTGAACTCTATGTTTGCGAGTTGTCGCTTTTTCGCGCGTTGAATAACTTCGAGTGAGTACGTGAGTGTCGGAAAGACAAAGTGGATTTAAATATTATTTGCGAAATTGTGAGGGTTAACTTCATGGCGTCCCGTGACATCTCTTTTCAGACACACATGGGATTCCGAGTTCCAACTGGCAGAGTCAATGCATGTTTCATGTTATGAGTGCTTTACTTTCTCTCATTATTTTTTATTTTATTTTTTTACGGACATTCATTCGTCGGAGGCGCGCATGGAAGCCATCACCTTGCACAGCCAACGATATCGTGTGCTGGATGAAATTTGGGTTCAACTGTGCTGTCGTTGGGTGTATAACAGCAATTCGGGGCGTACTGCTGTGAATGTTGTAAAATTTTCTGAAAACTCTATACTTGATATGAGAAAAAATAAAACAGTGCTGTAGGCTTGCTGCTCTTCGACTAAAGGCTGCACGCGTTCAACTTTCACTCCGAACATTATCCGCAAGCACAAATTCACGCCTAAGAAAGCGCGCTTTCTTTGGTATGTTTTAGTATGCGGGGATTTTGGGGGGGGGGGATATTTCTTATAAGTGAGCAAAGAAACCAACATGCCCTATTGTAGGCCTTCATGTTTCATTGGTTCCCTGCTTCGTCTGCAGAATTTTTATCAATCAATCCGTCAGTAGCTCAGCTAGCGGGGGTAAGGGGGGAAGGCGGTGTGTTCAATCTTTACTACGCAATGTTCGATACTTTTTTTTATTTTGGGTGCGTATATATACACATTCACGTACAAACAAGCGCACGAACGTCGACTGGTTGAAACCCTGTCATCTCCGTCTTCCTCTTCCCTAAAAAACAAAAATCTTCCTATTCACCCTAAAATTCTCTGTGGATAGAGGTCGATGTACGCTTTGACTCCATGTCTCCGAATCGTGCTGATCGCTTGTACGAGTCTCCGAAGACCATTTAATGTTGTCAGCATGTCTTCAAGACAAGGTATATTGCTTGTCGGCATAACCTTGCTCGATTTCGACTTATAAGTGTACTCGGGTCGCTCCCAAGTTTTATGTGGATATCACAGTAAAGTTAAGCATGCTGAGGCTACATTTGGTCAAATGCACTGGCTAAAACACTAGCTTAGTTGTCATAACTCGCCAGCTGTTTCTTAGGAGTGGGCGTACAAGCTTAAATCACCTAACTGCGATCATCCTTCGCTGGCTTCCACGCTACTATTTATCGCTAATCGTTATGCCAGGGTTGGGTCATGTGGAGAATCACGTAGATTGTTTAAGTTGGTTGCTGTAGCGAAAAATGACATCGCTTGTAACTGTTCTGAAACGCATTTCTGTATTTTTTTCACAAATCCATTCAACTTTCCATATTTAAGAAATGTCTACTGCAGTGAAGTTTTAACAATTCTCGCTGAAAACTCGTTTTATACCAAACAAAACAAAAACTTGTATGAAAAACTTGGCGCAGCTGAAGTTGGCCCATGTTGAACACAGTGCGATGTTCATGTATATATCTTCGAGTTCGTGTCTCGCACCATATATTTTCGAAAATTCATAATCACTGTTCTGTTCAGTAAGGTGATTGTACAAGGTGCTCTTGCTATCACACTTTCTGCTCTGCGAGCACAGGCTCGACATGATCGAGGAAAGCCCGAACCGTCGCAAAATCGAAGTCGGACTGATCAGCAGCATCTGCCTGGTGCTTCTCATCGTCTTATCCCTCACGCTGTTCGTGGTGCTCACGTTGCAGACGAATCGTGAGTATATCGGTGCCACAACGTGCGCGCAATTAAGAGGCGCTCTCACGCCGACGCCCAAGTTCCACCGCATCCTTGTCGCCGTTTTTGCAGCCGTGAACAAAGCACCGCTGAACCTGCAGAACGCGGTGTTCTGCGAGAACGCCACGTGCTTCGAACAAGCGCGTCGCGTCATGGGCTACGTGGAGTGGAGTCGCGAGCCGTGTGACGACTTCTACACGTACGCCTGCAAGGGGTACCACGTGAGCGTGGCAAACTCGGCCTCCAAGTACCCCATCACGCAAGGCGCCCAGGAGCAGCTCAGGGCCGCTGTCGAGGAGGTGCTCGCCAACTGTAAGTGGGCACGCTTCTCTCTATCCATACGTATATCTATATCTGAACGTCTATCTATATGTATCTATATATATATATACGTTTCTATCTATCTTTTTGGCTGCTTCGAGGAAGTTTCTTTGCGTGTACATCAATACCGCGCATATTTCCGGCGGGGTCTCGCAGAGACGTTGGTCTAAACACTGTTGCATGGACTATGGTTTTGAAATTCTGCAATCTGTCCACGGGGGCAATCAACTTGGGCTCATAGCCAAGCACGGATATATGAATCGTGATCGAGTATTCGCGATGCGAGGCACAATAACTTGATTCGCACAACTTGATAATGCGACTTTTGAGGCAGTTTTACCAATAATAATAATAATAATAATAATAATAATAATAATAATAATAATAATAATAATAATAATAATAATAATAATAATAATAATAATAATAATAATAATATTAATAATAATAATATTAATAATAATAATAATACTAATAATAATAATAATAATAATAATAATAATATAATAATAATAATAATAATGTCCCAAAACCACACTATGATTATGTAAAACGCCGTAGTGGAAAGCTCCGGCAGTGTCGACCACATGGGGTTCCTTATCGTGCACTTTAATCAGAGCATCTTGTATAATTATGGTGGCTGTATAAAGGTGTGTGTGTGTGTGTGTGTGTGGTGTGTGTGTGTGTGTGTGTTGTGTGTGTGTGTGTGTTTGTGTGTGTGTGTGTGTGTGTGCGTGTGCGTGTGCGTGTGTGTGTGTGTGTGTGTGCGTGTGTGTGTGTGTGTGTGTGTGTGTTGTGTGTGTGTGTGTTGTGTGTGTGTTCGGGCGCGCGCGCGTCTGTGGAAACTTGTGTTGAAACTTCGGCTCGACTGACCCACACGTGAATGAATAAAACCGTGCAAGTACAGGTACACAAATGCAGTGTCACGTGCAACAGCGTTATACATATATATAGCCGGGAATGTCGTGACAGGATTTTCACATGCAGTCGCTTCTCCCTTAGACTGTATAGATTTGCAGCGCACACGTGTTACAAGATCTCGCCGTCTTGCAGGGCACGCCAACATGAAGCCCACGGACAACTTCTACCTGCGTTACGGAGTGAACCTGTTCCAGGAGTGCATGCAGGGAGGTGGGCGACCCGTACACTGTGCATACTATTAATCTCCCGCCGTGACAATCTTCGCGTCTTTCGTTGTTGTTTTTTCTGGCTCGCAGTGACGGACGCCAAAGAGCAATTGCAGAACGTGTTCGCCGACATGACGTACAACCACAAGCCGTTCTTCCTGCCCAAGAGCTTCGACCTGGAGCCGCACACGCTGGCGTCGCGCGTGGGCCGCAACTTCTGGTTCTTCCCGCTCATCACGGTGCGCAAGGACGTCGACCTCGAGAACCGCCAGCGCATGATCGTGCACCTGGACGAGCCAGAACTGACGGCGCCGCGCGCGCTATTCGACGACGCCGACTTCCAGCGAGAGTACATGCAGGTTGGGGGGTGTTTGGTGAACGCGTATTCTTGAGAGAGAGCGAGAGCTGAACGATGGTAATCGTATTTTAATGGAGCGAACCAGCATTGGAGCAACGAGTATCGGAGAGATCCGCATGGCGGTATGCTTAAGATGCCTCTCCTTGTGTATGCGATCGGAATCGAAGTAAAATAGAGTGCGTGACAGACACGAAACAATCGCAAAATAACAGGCTTAAGTATTTATTGAAGCTTACAACATTGACCGGGGAAAAAAAACAACTCATAACTGCTTTATTGACTTGAAATGCAGAGAAAACGTTTAACCATGGCGAAAAAAGTTTTTATTGTGATAGCAATTATATGGACACTCTCGGCTGGATTTTGCCGTCGACGTCGACGTCAGTGTCACTTACCCTATATGTATACGCATATATATTTATGAAAACACAAGAAAGAAAAAATCTAGAAAAGGACTCCGGCGCGAGGAATCGAACTTAGAACCTCTGCGCCGTGAGTGCGAGGCAAAGTGCAGAGAAAACGTTTAACCACGGTGAAAGAAAATTTTTTCTTCTTTAAAAAAATGACGATATTCGATGCTAGCTCAAATATGGCAACCAGTACACGAGATTGAACAGGGCGCGTTCACTTAGAGGCAGGCTCGAATGAGCTCAGGGACGGGCTGCCTCCGAGTTTTTACAGCGGTATAGTTTGTCGTAGTTTGCATATCTGTTTATGCAAAGTCGTCGCATGCACTATTTGTACGATTATTAAATTACTTGTCATGAATTCGCAGACTGGAAAATTTGGGATCTTCAAGAAAATTTCAATCTCGCCACATCACAACTTTCACTGCCTTTTCTTTAGGTTTATGGCCATCAATGAAATAAATCTTGTGTAGGTAAGGAACAATTGCATATATAATTAAAGTTCGCTCGTACTAGGTGCTTAACCGACCCTTAGTACTACTCCCTATACGATCGGCTGTGCGCTTGACTTTCGATGGTCAGCGCAGTTTAAATAGGCGCGGAAATATCTGTAAAAGACAGCACGACCTTAGCGTTGCATATACGCAGTAACTGCATGGCTATACACATGAGGCACTTAAGCCAGTACGCTATCTTTTCGCAAACTTCAGGCGATCCGCGACTTGGCCATCACCTTGGGCTTCGACAATGTGAACGAGACGGGACGCATCTTCAAGCTGGAGCAGATGCTGTCCAAGGGCACGACCAGCCCTCGGGCACGGGCGCCTTACTACAAGAAGGTCAAGCTCGGCTCGCTGTTCCTCGACAAGGTGATTGCGGTGCCCATTTGTCATCGTTTGTTCGGTACTTTTTTTGTTATTACCGCGATTCGAAGAAGAGACTCTTTAAAGACTTACTTCCCAAATTTGTCACACAGGCTTGAGCTGATCACACGTTCACTGACGCCATTTCTTACAACGACTGCAGTGGAATATCTACATGTACCTGAGCAACGTGCTTGGAGAGAACATGTCGCCCGAGGACGAAGTTGCGCTCCGCTCAGAGAAGTACTTCTCGCGCTTCCTCAAGTCTCTCAAGACAACCGAATGGTAAGCGTATACCTGTTATTCCCGAGTGGCATTTACACAACTGAGTATCGTTAGTGCGCAGAACTCGGAACTGTTTGCGAGCAGGCACAGCCATCGGCACTTCTCACGTCGTCTGATTACTCCCTAGTGTATTACATATGCTTGAGATATGCGGAAACAAAAGAATTCTCCTCATATCCGTCGCAGTTACGCATTACGAAGACCGGGCTCGTAGGCGTGCGCAAGCAGGGGGGGGGGGGGGGGGTGGAGCCCACCCCTGATTAACTAAGAGGGAAGGAAAAAGTATACCCTAATAATTTCACTCACTTGGAGATGTCGCTCACTGTTGTAAGAGGAAGGCTACGGCCACTTTGGCTTTTGACTATGGTGTCCGAAGGCCCCTGGTATTGCATTCCAAGAACTGTTTGCCTCTCCCATTCTTTACTCATGAATGGACAGCTACCAAAGCAGGCCAGAGGGTACTGCGATGAACCTTTGCCTCCGCCACCCCATCTTTAAATGAGAAACCCTGCGCACGTCTATATGGTCGGGCAGCAATCAGACAGCCACGCTTCATAGGCGCGCTGGGCTTCAATGCTTAGTTTTCACACGTCCGCTGGCCCATTGTAAATACCAGCGCGGACCGCAGATCCTCGCCGATGATGCAGTATTCTCGAACACTTTCTGTCTCCTAAGCGCCATTAGTGACCGACCGCCTAGGTCATATGTCATGCAAGCCATGAATGTTGGATTGGTATTCGTAGTGCACTAACATGAGCTGGCGTCCTGAGCGAGCGAAAGCGCCCTAACTTAGCGCTAGCTAATGTTTTGTTAAGCACACGTCTTTCCTTGTAGCGGCCGCGTGTTCCTTCGTGCACCGAGTGCATTGAAACACCTATACATCAACGTGTCCGTGCTTCTTAAACAGAGCACGTCTTGTTTGTATGACCGATCCGGCAGCCTTTAACTATCACTGGTTATGCTGGTCAGAATGTACTTTATTTTTTCTCTAACGAATGGGCAGTCGGACTTTCGTAACCCTTCATATTGCACTGTTTGCGCTACTGCTTTTGAATAGTCACTCTTCACTGCATAGCAATGTATGGTCAAGTTGTGCTTCGCCTTATAACTCTAAAGCACAGGGTGAAGTCAGCTTGCTGCTTCAACGCCATAAGTTGATTGGCAATCAAATGCCGTTATCACACACATTGCGCCTCTTTCACCTTCTGTCGTGTAATATCTTATCTAGGCTGACTTTCAGAATGTAAATAATCATTTTGAGACTAAACTCTGTCAAAGAGACTGAAACTAATGGTGGCTGAGAAACACATAAGATCGACCAGGTGTCGCATAGTGATCGATTTCAGCGCTGCCACTTGTTAGATGGGCCATGAGGGATGCCTAAAAAGTAAAAGTTGTAAAAATCATGCCTTTTCGTAAAGCAACAAGGGAGCAAGTGTTAGTAGCAATTTCTCTTGACGCTGTTAAATTTGAGCGCCCAAAGTCAACCTCCATCACACAAGAGCTGTTAATCCGAATGATCGTTCACAAACTAGACGCGCTTCAAAAGGTTGCCTGCGCATTCAAACATGCCATACATGAGGGTATCTTCAAACATTCTGTGACTTGCCTCTGACAGACCATGCAGTTTGGAGAGGTCGATCTGTCTGGGCCGGTGTACGTGACGCTACGTGACGCTGTCAGCCATAGTGGTCGTATTCTGAGAGAGATGAAATGCAATACATCACTTGTATTCATATAGATGTGTACGTTGAGTGAGCTTACGAAGCCGAAATTTCTTGGGTTTCTGTTTTAGCGCAAAAGCAGACTCTCTTCTCTCTTTCTCGAAGCGTTATAACTATTTAATTACACGTGTCACTATAATGAAGCTCTTAAGGTGGTATGAAGTTTGGAAGTGTTTTGAGTAGACTTAACAGTGTCTCCTGGTGCTCTTTAGACGCACCTTACTAACATCTCTGTTTTTAAGAGGCGATCGAGGTTAAGGGGAGACGTGGTGGCACTTACAAACTTTTTTTTAGAATCTTGATCGATTTTTGTTAGAGCGTGCTGAGTTTAGGCATATTTGTTAGCCGATTTCAGATATTCAATTGTGCTTCTTTTTCTATAAGTAGTTTACAAAATAACACAAACAGCTACCTCTTTGTTTAAGGCCTAGTTAGCTAACTAAAAGCGGCCTTCAAAGAAATGTAAAGCCTGCAGAATCCATAGTAGGTGTTCATTGTTTGTCGCAAAAGTCCCAACTATTGTTCTAAGCCATTCGCAACCAATGTTGTGCACTATGACTATTGAACCAGATTTAGAAAATGCACTCATTGATACTTGAAACAAAAGCTCTGATTCAGAACATTTTCTCATGGAAGTATTATGACAAAACTTGCCTTATGGCACATCGTATCTGTTTATCTCAGAAACAAACGCTAAATTGTTATGATAACGTATGTACAACAAAAAAATATAGCTCCTCCATCACTGGGAGGATGTGAAAATTGATCTCTGTTCGCTCTCAATTTTAAGGTTTTCGGTTTTTTAATGTAGGATAATGATACAATTGGGTAGTATTGAGCTATTAAAAGTTGGAAATCAGTGTGGAATGACGTCAAGAACGTGCAAGGACTGTCCGCAACAACTTGATTTTTCGGCTGACTTTTGGTCCTTAAGTTCCACGTCTCCCTAATAGGAAAATAGGAAAAGAAAGACAACTCTATAAAATAGAGGACAAAGGCAGTATTACTACAAACAACTACAGGTACCGCCGGGCAACCGCGTTGCACGCCGGCGTAGGAAATCAAACTATTTACGGATATTACAATAGCTGAATCTTCACGCATGACCAACTAAGGCGCGCAGTGTAATTAGCTCGGTTACCTGTTCTGTCAATGCCAGATGCTTGTGCTAATTGTCGAAACATCGTGGCGTTGTCCTCGCATGTCTAAGCCCGGTTTGCGACGACAGCGGAAATTCGTTGCCGATAGTCGAAGTGCTTGATGATGATAGCGCCCTGTTGAGGAGAGTGCACGACCAGCGTGCGATTGACGGCTCGTCCTCGCGGCGTGCTGTGCAGGGGCACGGTGAACAACTTCATCGTGTTCCGGCTGGTGCAGTTCTTGAGCCCGCTGCTGATGCCCAAGGAGTCGAAGATCCTCCAGTTTATGTACAAGTACGGCCACGCCCTGCGGCCGCCTCCTTCGAAACGAACCCGATGCCTGGACATCATGGAGCCCTACTTCAAGCCACTCCTGCTGACGGCCGCCAAGATCACCTTCAAAGACACCGAGACGAAGCGGGCAGAGGTGTGTCCGTTAGGTCATTCGTTCATTCATTCACTCATTCATTCATTCATTCATTCATTCATTCAATCAATCAATCATTCTTTCATTCATTAAGGCGTGTTGACAAATTCACCTAGCTTAGTTTAATTCCCTTCAAAGAAATCATAATTGCGCTGAAAGTATTCGTCGGATTCGACGTTCATTCATTATCTTATTAAGGCGTGCTATCGCATTCACTTGGCTCTCTTGTAAAATAAAGGAAATGGCCATGGTTCAGTGATCAATACAAGTTCAATTCGATACTGTTTGAATCGATAAAAGTACGGCTCATTTGCACTACGTTCTAGAGCAATTTTCATTCTCCTCTGCCATCTAACCGCTTCTTGCTTCATTCATATTGCTTCTTTCTTCTTTTTTTCATTCATATTGCTTCCTTGCTTCCTTTTTTCATTCATATTGCTTCCTTTCTTCCTTTTTTCTCCTTTCAGTGCTCCCTCCTCTTCCCAGATTGATTGATATTAATTGATTAATTGATTGATTGATTGATTGATTTCTGGAAATGATGAAAGCAGTCTACTAGCCAAAGGCTATTTGGGAATCCGATCTCTCTATTGCATGCACACTCACAAAAACATGCTTTGTGTGCGCTACACGCAGGCGAGCCGCGCCATCGCCAACTTGAAGGAGTCGTTCAAGCGCATGTCCATCAACTCGTTCTACCCCCACACCGAGCAGAGCACGCTAAACAACAAGCTCCGGCGCATGCGCATCTACTACTTCTACCCTTACGAGACCAAGGAGTACCAGTACATGAAACAGTGGTACCGCTCCTGGGTAAGCATGTCCCTCCGAAGCGGTTCCCGAGCACGCACCCTTAAAAGTTGTCTGTTATTGCCAGAAAGTGGCACTGCAAAACCGTGGTAATACCGACGCCTACCATCATTGAAAACTTCAATATTACTTGAAGACTTCTCTATAGTGCCACTCGTGTAGCCTTGGTTGTTTATTTCAAGTATGAGTATTGTGCACGTCATTTTAGCTGCATTTGTAACAGAGAAAGTACGATCCAGTCTAACAACTCTTTTGAAAGATCAGATTATAAGATTCCGGTCCTTTGGATTAGTTAAATGTGACCCTGTACCACCGCAGTGACTAATAACCCCCCAGAATGTTCCTTCGCGAGCTTTCATTCCCGAAGACAGATGAAAGTGAAAACAAAATGCCAAAGTACAGAACTTTTGTCCTCGTTCTTTTTTTTTTGTTCGTGTTTAACCCTGTTGTGCAAGCGTTATGCCATCGATGAGCAAATATGAACTTCTCATAGAAACATTCGAGGTTTAGTTGCAAATATGACCCCATCGCGCGCAGCACAACACAATACGCGTGTGCAAATGGCATAACACTGACATTACTAGATATTAGGGTAGCCTAAAGACAGGGACAACAGAAAAGGCACACTCGACGCAGCACAGTGTTGTGTTGTGTCGAGTGGAGTGTGCCTCTTTTGTTGTTGATGCCTTTAGGCTACGTTACAATCAAGTAGATTGCAATACCAAAACTCTCATTGACACTCTCGTCAATTGTTATATAAGCGTCTAAGAATTGTCTGGGTAAAATTTCGATTAGAATTACCCTCGGGTGTGTATTGTTCTAACCGCAGTCTTCCCTGTTGTTCGTTAATTAATCGCCAAACGCAGAAAAAGCTGCAGTACAAGTACGGCCAGATCGTCAAAAGCTTCCGGAATGCGGGCTTCGAGTTCGCCAAGTCCCAAGCTCACAAGACTATTCAGGACTTTGAGTAAGCTATAGGACGGGCGGTCACGCCGTTTCGCTTGTGAACGCTCAGTCGCGTCCGGTCGCTGACAGTTCCCACTTACTTCTTCGCTCAGGTGGAAGGGCTCCGTCTTCCAGCAGGACCCGTTCTACGACGCCGACAACAACGCTTTGTGTGAGTCATTGTTTGGACCCCACAGTCAGATCGCCATGAAGTTGAAACGAACGCAAGTGAAAAAGCTCATTTTATTGTTTTTCTTCGCGCGTAATCATTTGCGCGTTTTCTTTCTCTCTCTTTTGTTTGTCTTCAGACATTCCTGCCAGCTTGTTCGAGCCACCGCTGTATTACGGAGACTCATTCCTGTGAGTCGAAGTTGTATTTGATTACGTGCGCTGAACTCTTACTCTAGCTCACAGACAATGTTGACATGAGAAACCCTTATAGATTAAAAGAGTACGAAAACTGGATACAATAGAAGGAGCACACAGCCCGAGCGCTGACACGCTTTGACACGCTTTATTCAGTAAAATACAGTGCAAGTAAAAAGTTGATATAGTACAGAAGGAGGTCCCAAAGTAAAAACTGTCAGGGGGACCTCCTGTGAATTCATGTATAAAAATATAGAACAAAAATTGGCAACTAAGGAAAAAACAGCAAGCGAATAAAACAAAATGAACGTAATGAAATTTAATATAGAAACTTATGGTAGTTCAAAATATTTACATGTAAGTGATGAAACAGGAGATAACTAATTGGATTAAAGTACTATAACATAACACATACATATCACTAACTAATACAGTGTCACTTCTATGCACATACACATAAATGCATACAACCATATTTAAACACACACACATATATATCTATATATATACACATATATATAAATCTATATATACATCAATATATATATATATATATATATATATATATATATATATATATATATATATATATATATATATATATATATATATATATATATATATATATATATATAATTATATACACACACATATATTCAGGTGTCGCATGTTGTTAGTAAGAACTGTTTTAGACGCCACCGAAAACAATGTAATGGGGGGCTTGATTTAATAATTGATGGTAGTGAGTTCCAGAAAGAAATTGCAGAAAACAAGGCTGTCATTTTGCCGTAGTTTAGTTCTTACTTTTGGAAGCAGAAGGTTACTATTTTCAGAAAACCGTGTGTTATTACTATTGTGGAGATGTGTGAGGGGAAGTATGTCAGTGGGAATGTCACCGACTCTACATCTGAATAATAAATAGAGCGGTTGACTGGGCTAGTTGGTATGGCATACTTGGGTTTTAGCAGCGCGAAAAATGCACGAAGGACAAGAAAAGGACGAGACAAGCACAGACTTCCAACTAAAATTTTATTGACGGGAAGGCCGTTAATATGCAATGGAGCACAAAGAGTGAAAAATGACAAATTTTAAGATACAATTATCACCGATCGCTATGCCTGCTGCGCCGACCCTCGCACCTCAAGAAACATATCTCTTTATCTGATAGGGCAACTGATGGCTTGCTTACACATGCGCTGCTTTCAAGCTCCATTTGAGCAGCCTCATAAATTATACGCACGTTTTCCTCTTTAATCTTGCATAGAACTGTTGTTTTTTCAAACAGCGGAGTGCACCCACACGTACTCACGTGTTGCGCTAGGAAGCCATCTTTTCCGCCACGAACATTATTGGCGTGTTCCCGTAAGCGATCGTTTAAGCATCTGCCCGTCTGGCCCACATAACATGCACCGCAAGAAAATGGGGTCCTGTAAACGACGCCTAACGCGCAGTCCACAAACTGCGTCCTGTGCCTAACCATACACCGTTTTCCCAAACTCTTTACAGGGCAGGTCCTGTTTGTCAACTGGGACAACTTATCAGGGGCACTGAAGACCACTTTCACATTGAGGCGCTGTCCTATTTTCTTTAGGCGGTGTGACACAGAATGCATGTACGGAATAACCGCCACCTTTTCCCGCTTTTCCGCTGTGGTGCCATCTCTGTTGCCGTCAGTGCCCAATCGTTTCCTTTTTCTGTGCATTGCCTCCGCCACAGAAATGAGCAAAGTGCGCGGGTACCCTTCTCTTTCTAGGCGCTCCGACTGTGCCAGGAGACTAGCTTCTAAGACGTGGTGACAGGACCTCTCTAAAGCATTGTGAAAACATGATTGAACAATGGCTCTCTTTACTAATTTGCTATGCGCAGACGAGAACGGAAGAACAGGCTTCTGCGAGCGAGGCTCGTAACACCAGCACGTGTGGTTCTCCAAAAAAGAAATCTTTAGGTCAAGAAAGCGGATGCTATCCCTTTCCGGCGTCTCGTGCGTCACCACGAGTGGATAGAGGCATTCGCGAAAGATTTGCAACACCTGCATGACCTTGGAATGAAAGGTCTCTAAATCACAGCTCAAAATTAACAGATAATCATCCACATACCGAAAGGTCTTTACTACAGAAAGTTCGCCGAGCTTCTCATTCAGTACCCTATCAAATTTGGCTAATAGCAAGTCACTTAGAAAAGGAGCTATGGACGATCCTATTGAGACACCTTCTTTCTGTATATATGTTTTTCCGTTCCATTCTACAAACGTTGATGTGATGTACAAAGATAAAAGTTCTAAGAAACCTTTGGACGACATACACGTGGTGTTCTGAAATGGCACCGCGCCGAAACTGTCAATGCATTCATCAATGCACGCTAACAATCTTTGTGCGGAAGAGAGTAATAAAGGTCTTTTATGTCTATCGAAAAAGCTCTCAACCTCGCGCCTGGATGCTGCTTCAGAAAGTTGACGACTTCTCCAGAGTTGAATATTCTGAAGGGGTCTCCACAGGGAGCAATTTCAGTTTATCTTGCAAAAACCGCCCTAGTTCATACTGCCAGGAATTCCTTTCCGAGACGAGTGTGCGGAAAGGTGCTCGAAATAAACTGAAGCATAACTGCGATTCGGCCTAGTTGGAATCTATCCATCCTGAAAATGTATGCGCAGGCGAACAAGGACAAAGAAAGGAAGACAAACTGGCGCAAAGGCCGGATGAACTAGAAATAAACTGAAGCATAACTGCGATTCGGCCTAGTTGGAATCTATCCATCCTGAAAATGTATGCGCAGGCGAACAAGGACAAAGAAAGGAAGACAAACTGGCGCAAAGGCCGGATGAACTAGAAATAAACTGAAGCATAACTGCGATTCGGCCTAGTTGGAATCTATCCATCCTGAAAATGTATGCGCAGGCGAACAAGGACAAAGAAAGGAAGACAAACTGGCGCAAAGGCCGGATGAACTAGAAATAAACTGAAGCATAACTGCGATTCGGCCTAGTTGGAATCTATCCATCCTGAAAATGTATGCGCAGGCGAACAAGGACAAAGAAAGGAAGACAAACTGGCGCAAAGGCCGGATGAACTAGAAATAAACTGAAGCATAACTGCGATTCGGCCTAGTTGGAATCTATCCATCCTGAAAATGTATGCGCAGGCGAACAAGGACAAAGAAAGGAAGACAAACTGGCGCAAAGGCCGGATGAACTAGAAATAAACTGAAGCATAACTGCGATTCGGCCTAGTTGGAATCTATCCATCCTGAAAATGTATGCGCAGGCGAACAAGGACAAAGAAAGGAAGACAAACTGGCGCAAAGGCCGGATGAACTAGAAATAAACTGAAGCATAACTGCGATTCGGCCTAGTTGGAATCTATCCATCCTGAAAATGTATGCGCAGGCGAACAAGGACAAAGAAAGGAAGACAAACTGGCGCAAAGGCCGGATGAACTAGAAATAAACTGAAGCATAACTGCGATTCGGCCTAGTTGGAATCTATCCATCCTGAAAATGTATGCGCAGGCGAACAAGGACAAAGAAAGGAAGACAAACTGGCGCAAAGGCCGGATGAACTAGAAATAAACTGAAGCATAACTGCGATTCGGCCTAGTTGGAATCTATCCATCCTGAAAATGTATGCGCAGGCGAACAAGGACAAAGAAACAAGGACAAGGACATTTTCAGGATGGATAGATTCCAACTAGGCCGAATCGCAGTTATGCTTCAGTTTATTTCTAGTTCATCCGGCCTTTGCGCCAGTTTGTCTTCCTTTCTTTGTCCTTGTTCGCCTGCGCATACATTTTCAGGATGGATAGATTCCAACTAGGCCGAATCGCAGTTATGCTTCAGTTTATTTCTAGTTCATCCGGCCTTTGCGCCAGTTTGTCTTCCTTTCTTTGTCCTTGTTCGCCTGCGCATACATTTTCAGGATGGATAGATTCCAACTAGGCCGAATCGCAGTATGCTTCAGTTTATTTCTAGTTCATCCGGCCTTTGCGCCAGTTTGTCTTCCTTTCTTTGTCCTTGTTCGCCTGCGCATACATTTTCAGGATGGATAGATTCCAACTAGGCCGAATCGCAGTTATGCTTCAGTTTATTTCTAGTTCATCCGGCCTTTGCGCCAGTTGTCTTCCTTTCTTTGTCCTTGTTCGCCTGCGCATACATTTTCAGGATGGATAGATTCCAACTAGGCCGAATCGCAGTTATGCTTCAGTTTATTTCTAGTTCATCCGGCCTTTGCGCCAGTTTGTCTTCCTTTCTTTGTCCTTGTTCGCCTGCGCATACATTTTCAGGATGGATAGATTCCAACTAGGCCGAATCGCAGTTATGCTTCAGTTTATTTCTAGTTCATCCGGCCTTTGCGCCAGTTTGTCTTCCTTTCTTTGTCCTTGTTCGCCTGCGCATACATTTTCAGGATGGATAGATTCCAACTAGGCCGAATCGCAGTTATGCTTCAGTTTATTTCTAGTTCATCCGGCCTTTGCGCCAGTTTGTCTTCCTTTCTTTGTCCTTGTTCGCCTGCGCATACATTTTCAGGATGGATAGATTCCAACTAGGCCGAATCGCAGTTATGCTTCAGTTTATTTCTAGTTCATCCGGCCTTTGCGCCAGTTTGTCTTCCTTTCTTTGTCCTTGTTCGCCTGCGCATACATTTTCAGGATGGATAGATTCCAACTAGGCCGAATCGCAGTTATGCTTCAGTTTATTTCTAGTTCATCCGGCCTTTGCGCCAGTTTGTCTTCCTTTCTTTGTCCTTGTTCGCCTGCGCATACATTTTCAGGATGGATAGATTCCAACTAGGCCGAATCGCAGTTATGCTTCAGTTTATTTCTAGTTCATCCGGCCTTTGCGCCAGTTTGTCTTCCTTTCTTTGTCCTTGTTCGCCTGCGCATACATTTTCAGGATGGATAGATTCCAACTAGGCCGAATCGCAGTTATGCTTCAGTTTATTTCTAGTTCATCCGGCCTTTGCGCCAGTTTGTCTTCCTTTCTTTGTCCTTGTTCGCCTGCGCATACATTTTCAGGATGGAAAGGTGCTCCTTCTTTGTGAGTCTTGGTTGTAAAGAACATGTTTAAGGACAGCTTATCACTTTTGCCGATTTCTCGCGCCAGAACCGGCAAATCTAACTCGGAGCACAGATTCTTCGCCTTCGATCTGATTTTAGCTAGATTAATGCCTTCGCACACACGAAAGACGGTCGAAATTGCTTGGTGGGCCTTTTCAAAGTACAGGCCTCTCGGTAACACAGCGAACCCTCCCTCTTTGTCCGAAGGTACAACACAAAGAGCATTGTCTCTGAGGTAAGCGGCAACTTTACCTACTGGTACGCCACTGTTAGCTGGCTTACCCCGTAAAAGAACGTCGAGGCCTTCTGAGACACATCTGTCGGTGTCTTCTGGTGGAGCACAGTTCGCGACCTGGCGCACAGTGGCCAAAAGTTCAGTGGGTGTCCGCCTCTTCTCAACCGCGAACTTTGGGCCTAGACCCAACGTCTTCATGACGAAGTCTGGGAGGGCTAAGTCACCACACGTATGAACGACACCAGTAGACCCACGTCGCGACGTTGAAAACTGGGACCGGAGCCTCCGTAATTCACCTTGCCAAAGATAGTCTACCACGTGGTCAATGCGGCCTGTGTACTCTCGCCATCTTGTTTTCCTGTGCATGACATGTTGCTCATGAAGAAGAGGAAGGAAAAGTGCATCCCTGTACATTCTTGCTTGCCGGAGCCATTCCACCCTGAGTATCTTGCACACCCTCGTGCCATGGCCAATCGAGGGCTGGAAACCACCAAAAACAAGCTTCACCTCCGGGGGCAGCTGCTTCGAGCGGATGCAAAAAGTGAAGACGCGAGCTCGACATGTTGCGATGGCGATGAGGGTAATCACCACAGATGGATGTAGAGGGACACACAGAAAAGAGCCCGTTTGACTAGAAATGTAACGTAATAGAGCGGTTGACTGGGCTAGTTGGTATGGCATACTTGGGTTTTAGCAGCGCGAAAAATGCACGAAGGACAAGAAAAGGACGAGACAAGCACAAACTTCCAACTAAATTTTATTGACGGGAAGGCCGTTAATATGCAATGGAGCACAAAGAGTGAAAAATGACAAATTTTAAGATACAATTATCACCGATCGCTATGCCTGCTGCGCCGACCCTCGCACCTCAAGAAACATATCTCTTTATCTGATAGGGCAACTGATGGCTTGCTTACACATGCGCTGCTTTCAAGCTCCATTTGAGCAGCCTCATAAATTATACGCACGTTTTCCTCTTTAATCTTGCATAGAACTGTTGTTTTTTCAAAACAGCGGAGTGCACCCACACGTACTCACGTGTTGCGCTAGGAAGCCATCTTTTCCGCCACGAACATTATTGGCGTGTTCCCGTAAGCGATCGTTTAAGCATCTCGTCCTTTTCTTGTCCTTCGTGCATTTTTCGCGCTGCTAAAACCCAAGTCTGAATAATAAAATTCCAAGTTTGAGTTGAAAGGTGGAAATGAACGGTAGAATTTTGAGAGTGCTAAAGAGGGGTGCTGCTGATGCTGTGAAGGAACTATGTGTGATAATTCGGACTGCTCTTTTCTGATCATCAACTGAGCGCGATTTATTACGGCAAGAAAACTCGTGTCACTAGGGGCAAGAAAGCATACAAAGACGGCTCCTTAGATCCAATCTTAGTGCCGTTTTTTGTTTGTGTTTTTTTTTTTCTTTTTGTATTTAAGGTAACGTGTACCAGCTTGTGCTTCAACAAACACCACTGCAATTAGAAATCTGTGTAATGCTCAGCGTGATGCAGTGTATCTCCATTGCGCCCCATCGATGCTGCGTGCAGGCCATTTTCGATCCCCATGTACGGCTGGCGAATCGGCGTGAAGATGTTCCAGGCCATCGACTACCGAGGTGAGGTGATGAAATACCACCGTGCGCCGTGGTTGCGCCTGGATTGCAATTGGTTGCTCCTTAAAGAGCAGTAATTCTCATATGCTTTTAGATCACGTCTTTACACGGCACTGACGTCTTAATCCACTGCAGACCACAAATATTGTCGCTAAACAAGCTGACACATTGATCCTCATAGTTGATTGGACTTCAAAATATTTTAATATGCTTTTTTATAGTAATTCGGGATTGCATGTGAAGACGGTTGGTCGTGTCGTCGCGCTGTATTAAAGTAGATTATCACAGCTACATGTCCGAACAAGTTGACAAAACAGCGTTATAACAGACGAGTAAAAGTGAAAGTAGACACACGCATGCATTAACACTTTGCGTGCGAGCATATTTATTGCTTGTTTGTTATAGCATTGTTTTTTTCACTTAAGTATATGTGAACGCTCAAGAACTGTAGCCATTTTTTTCATTCTATTAACAATCAAATTCACTTTTCATAGGAGCCTTATGGCATGAGCCAGTTGTTGTTCTATAACTGAAGGGTGGTGGGGCATCAGACTTGACAAAAGAAGAGACGACGAAGACGAGACTATTAATTGTTAGTGTTTAACGTCACAAAACCACCATATGATTATGATACGCCGTTTTGGAGGGCTCCGAATATTTCACCTGTGGTTCTTTAACATGCACCTAAATCTAGCACACGGGCGGGTCTCAAGCATTTCCGCCTTCTTCGAAAATTCGGCCGCCGCAACGAGTGCTTACTATTGAGCGAATGTATTGCGGAAAAGCCGATGAAGAAATTGAAAAAAAAAGCTGTTCATCTGTGTGACGTCATGCAACAGATGACCAACTAGAAAAAAAAATCAGACAATATATGGCATCAGCAAGGGAGCAAAAACTAGCAGGTTTTCTACGTTAAACGCCGGGTTCTAGCTCTTTTTTTTCTTAGTCTTGGGATCACCTGCTGTGTCATGCCAGAAAATACGTTCATTTTTCGGTATATATTTCTTGCGTCCTAATTAATGCGATTCGTCCTGTCATCAGTAAGCTCCTGTCGTCGTTCATTGCTATTTGTTCCGATTCGTACTCCGCCAGTCCCGCGAAGTACAAAAACCCGTGTTTGAACTCTTCGGCGACTGCTCGAAAATTATACAGCGTCATCGCCGCCATAATCATCATCATCCTGACGACGACCAGTGCTAGGCCTCTCCAATGTTTCGTCAATAATTGATTGATGAGTGGGGTTTGACATCCCAAAACCACCATATGATTACGAGAGACGCCGTAGTGGAGGGCTCCGGAAATTTCCATTAACTGGGGTTCTTTAACCCAAATCTGAGCACACGGGCCTACAACATTTCCGCTTCCATCGGAAATTCAGCTACCGCAGCCGGGGTTCGATCCCGCGACCTGCGGGACAGCAGCCGACTACCTTAGCCACTGGACCACCGCGGCGGGGCAGTGTTTCGTCAATAAATTAACCCTTCTCTGTGCTTTCTGCGGCCACTTTATCTGCACCAACTTAATGTAATCTGCCTCCCCAACCTTTTTCCGTCATTATTTATCTTTCTCTCTCTCTCTCTTTCTCTCTCTCTAAATATTTCCTCCAATAAACAACCACTTGATGAAAATCCCCCTCGGGCGCTTGTCTCCTCTTGGAATTCAGTCTGTTTCTCTGTTGTATGAACAGCGGATATCTACAGCTTTCGCACTGCATGCCCCATCCATGCCGATTGATTCTTGATTTCGACTTGCAATACTAACAATTTTTTTAATGTATTATACATTTTAATTTGCATAAAATCAGTTACTTTTGGCATATCCCGCTCTACAATCGAAACGTATAACTGTGATAGACGGCCCGATCGGAGCCCTTTTCCATCGGGGTACATGGTATACAAAGCGAACACTAAACGTCCCAGGGATTTGTGTCGGGTCATTGCGCACGCAGGTCGCACGATCACGGACAGCGCCCAGTACCGCAACTGGTGGGGCGAGACGCTGATGGCGCGCTACAACGAGGTGGAGAAGTGCTTCCGCGGCGCGCACGGCTCGCTCAAGCTGGCCGACGAGTCCGAGCTGTACGACCACATCGCCGACAGCGCGGTGGTCATCGTGCTCTTCCGGGAGTACAAGCGCGTCGTCCAGTCGCGCGTCGGACCCGACAAGGACATCCGGCTGCGGGACATCAAGCACTTCTCCGGCGACAACATCTTCTTCCTCTCGTTGGCACACGTAAGTCGTCTGGAGTCACGTCTAAAGAAGAGCGCTTGCGAAAGTGGGTGAATAGTGATTTTGGAGATTTCACGTTCCGAAATCACTGTGTGATTTATCAGAGGCGCCGTGGTGAAGGGCTCCAGAAATTGAGACCACATAAAGTTCTTCAGTGTGCGTTTAAACCTAGGCACATGGGCTTTTATGGCATTTCGCCTTCGTCGAAATGCGGCTGCCGTGACTGGGATTCGGTCCCGCCATCTTCGCGTCGGCATTCAAGCACCGTAGGCACAATGAACCACTGCGACGAGCTGCAAAGTGGGAGCTCGCAGTTAGCCTTGGATGTCCTTCCTCGGTGAAGTCCTGACAGTTGTCTATGAATCAACACGACATTGCCGGGGACTGATTTCCGCTCTTGGAAATTCTATGTTATGGAATAATTTGTCATCGACTCAAGTAGACACGCTTGTTTTTGAAAAGTCAGCTAGCTAAACGGACTCTCACTCTTTCAATTTAATGTTGTCGGATGCCACATACTGTCATGCAAAAGAGCAACATGTCCTACTCATATAAGGCATAAGAAGTAGGTGACTTAACATTTCCTAACAATTATGAACAGTATGTAGCTGCCAAGATGAAAACAGGGGAGATGGGCGGTTGGAGGCCCGAATGCCCTTTTTGTTTAGTGCACTAGCTGAGTATGGCTTCTCACCCCATACAGCTTGGCTTTAAGTATCTGACTTACATAAGCTGCCCCCCCCCCCCCACATATGAGTGCAGGGACCTAGATTTTCAGGAGAAAGGCGGGAGGCGATTCGAAACAAAAAATTGGTTTCTGCCCCTACGCTCATTTCTGCACCGTTCGCCAGGCTCGTCTTAAACAAATAACTCAGCTAAAACCTCACTTGTTTTTCACCACGATGATGTGCTATTTGGCGGAGTTGGAAGGGCTAAGGTGGCTGCTCTCTTACTATATTTTCAGGGCGTTTGCACTCGTATTTTCAACGACGCAGCGCAAATTCAGAAGAAAGGCGGAAAGCGCATAGCGCAAGAGAGGTAAGGGCTGCGTTGCGTCAAATTTATCCGCGCTAGCTAGCAGTGTATAGAGGAGACTTGGCGCTGAATTGCTTTTCTTTATACGTGGAGAGTTGGGAAGAGACATAGCGCTTTTCTCTCTGATCTGCTCGTGGTCAGTGACCTTGCTTGTCATGCATTTTGTGACAAAGGCAAGCTTTCACTGCACGTGACTTACCGTGAGGCTATAAGACAAGCGACTCTCGGAGAGCAACAAAAGCCGCTGACGCACTCATATTTCAGGACATGCATTATCGAAGCTAACTAGCAATAGATAGTGCGGCTTTTATTATTATTATTATTATTATTACTATCATTATTGAGATTATCTGTATTGTATTATTCTTTTCATATTTGCGTGCGCTGCCACAAAGACCGTATGGTTGTTCCTGGGCACGTTAAATAAAGAAATGGTTGATTAGTTAATTTATTGATTCAATAAATAATTATTGGCCACTTACTGATGGTAACGGAATGATTTATATGCTTCGTATGTGACACATTCAAAAGTCCAGAAGGCCTAGTACATAATAATAATAATAATAATAATAATAATAATAATAATATAATAATAATAATAATATAATAATAATAATAATAATAATAATAATAATAATAATAATAATAGCCACCAAAGTGTACAACAGTGTTTAGCCCATGGATCACATCGCGAGGCATTGCCGCGCGTAGTCGTGCACGTATTCACGCTTTCGCCTAAAATGTGCCGCCAGGGGGCATTTGCTAATATGTTATCAGCTTGCCTACGTCACGTTTCGTTAATAACCGCTTAGCATCCGTAGAGTGCATCGCATGCACCTTCAGTCACTTGAAGCGCTCAATGTTCCGTGTGCAAAAATGTAATACCAGAAGGCCGCTATGATTTGGGGGGAACTTCCATGATCTTGTACGATTCCGATGATTTTTAATCAGTTACGATAGCGATGACTGTTAGCAAGGTTAAGTTGTCATTTGGTAACGCGTATCAATAGTTTTGAATGTTCGGACGCACGTTGACAGAAAAAATAAAATTAAACAAGAATGAATGAAAAAAAAAAACGAGCTTCTCCGCAAATAGTATCGTGTTGTGGAGAAGCTAGCTTCACAAACGCATTTCACGTTTTTACAGAAAAAGAATGCTTCACTGCAAAACGAACAAAACAGACGACAAAGCCTGTCCATCAGTGCGTATTTAACGATACGTCGAAGTGATGTGAGCCCACGCAGTGAAAACCAGACACGACCGAATAATATGTTCGGCCAAATCTGTTAATAGTTTTGCGGTGCGTGTTGTGACATTGGTTTTGCTGTCTTCCGGCACCACGCGCAGACTGAACATGGCGCTGACGCACTGGCCCAAGTTCAAGAGCCTCTACGAGTGTCCATCCAGCGCCCACATGGTTCCCCAGAGAAGATGCATGTTCTGGTAGACGGCTGGGACGAGAACAGCGACAAAATACAGCCTGTTATCTTTTTTATCCTGCTGAGGACATGTCATCTCTTTAGCACCTTGCACACACAACGAGTTTCCGTAAACCCCGTGGGGCATCCGGATGGTTAAGGCAAGCTACGTGTTTCAGGGAGTAACATTAAGTTTAATGCCTGAAACGGCATATTTCAACTGCTATAATGACCCGACGACCTTTCCGAGGGTGAAAGTTCTGCGCGAGTTGAAATGTTACTGATTGGCTTTGTTTTATCGTTTCTTTAGCTGATTACTATAGTGCATATTCTGCGAGATCGTGGGTGGCAGAAATCACAAACTTCGGTCTCACACTCACAAAAGAAAGCGATTGAAAAAAATGAATCTCCTCTGACATTTGTGTCGTCATGGGCGATAACTGGTAGGCGTCTGTGTAAGATGGACCATATCGCGAAAACTGCTTCGTCAGTCCTCGGCTTGTACGGTACTTTCGTCGCATACGTGTACTAGCTGGATTGCTTAGGTAGTGCTACTAATACCTGATAACTGTTGCAGTGTAGGGACACTGGAACGTATGCATTGCGTCGTCAGCGTCATCGGTCGTGAGGGGAAAATCGGCGTTGTACATGGCCGTATACAATCTAAAAGGATGCAAATAAAATAAATATTAAAGATAATCCGGGTTTTGAATATCTATGGTTGAAACGCAGGCCAAAAAGACGACAAACAGCATAGAGGAAGACACGCGACAAAGCGCTGAACTAGAAACTGTTGTCTTTTCTTTAAAAAAGAGAATGCGAGCAGTTCGGCTTCATGAGCACCCGTTGGGCTCTTGAAGCCGTTGGGCTATTGCCAATAATTGTCGCTTTTTTAAAGTAGGCTGTTGAATTCACAAACGTGAAGATTGATTGATGGGGTGGAAATGCAATAATACGGTTTCTCTTGATGTGGAAGGCCTCAATGATTTCACGTGATCCCCGATCCACGTGCCTGAAGGTTACATGCGTGCTACCAAACAAAGACGTACAACCACAGGAGCGACAATAAGGATGCAAATGTGAAAAGGGAGTGCTGTTAAATATATTTGTTGCTGGATTGTAACGTGAGTACGTGGTGTGGTATACAATATACTGTTGATACGTGGCAAAATTTATATAGGACAGACTGGTGCCAGTTTCGGCGAGACGCTAAGGTAGGCACTTCAATGTAAATAAATTTCTGTCGTTTCGTACGAGTGCCTTTCATCTCTGCGAAGTTGGGCGATGGGTCCGGCGACGGAGGCCAGCTAGCAATGTCAAGATCCGCCTGATCCGTGTTCCCAACGACAGTGCGAGAGCGGAGATGCTGCAACCACCGGGCCCAACAACTGGAGGCAGCAATGGGATGCTCCCGAGTCTCAACAACGCCCGGTTTCAGTTCCCTGTACGGCATGCAGGGAAGGTTGTTTTAGTCGGCAATTTATTGGGCTAACAATTTGTTGTCGCCTTCTTAATTTTTAGTGGACCGGCGGCGAGCAGCGGTATTTGCCCAATTTTAGTTGCGCCCATTTTTGTGATGGATCGTGACTCGCATAGCCACATCGGCCGATATCGATAAACAAGCGTTTCAAAGAATGAGATTTCGGATGGGTTAACGGCAAGAAGAGACCGGTGCTTTCCGCCTGTCCGTCGGCCACCCCTGATTCGGAAAATGGAATGCGCTTGAAACTGATGCTGATGACCTCAGATGAATGGCGCTCACCCACAGAGAGGGATGGGCCAAGAACCGGGTGGCAGGCTACGAAACTAAAATGAAATTAAAGCCAGTCTGAAAAATAGTTTAGAGATAAAACTGCCAATAAACAAAAATGTAACTGTCGCTGTAGGTGTGCTCGTGATCAACAGCAGGCCACGTGTCACAATTTCGCGGCTGCGGCCTCCGGTCACTTATTCTAATCTTTTGCTGTTGCGACTGTACCACTCTGCGGTCAACACGTTGCCACACCTAACCAGAAATCACTTCCTAGCCTCTACGTAATTTTCTTCGTGATGCCACTTCTGCAGAGAACCTTAGTCTATTCAACACGTGGTAGGAGGCTGCAGAAAATCGTAACTTAAATTCCTCAATCCTTACCTCACCAACGACCTTCGTGAATGGGTCATTCAAGGCTGGTAGCGAGGACCTGGGACGCTGCTCCAGCTCAACAGACGTGTCCTGGACTAAGGACACCTCTCCTAAGCTATCTTATGAAGACGTTGGATACATTTCTTAGTCGGTGTTGCGACTCCGGGTTCTGCGGGTCTATTTTGGTAGCGGGCCCCCGTCATAGGAACCATCGTCGAACAAGTCAGAGGAGGCGCTCGTACTAACGACAACAATTTATTTACGTGGCTGAGGAGCTCATAAATGCACTCGGGGAACTCAAGCTCGAGGACTCCGGCTGAAGGTCTCGCTCTGGACGAAGCTCGCTGAAGGAATGCAGAACTGAACTGAAAGTATACAAAAGGTCTTCCACTTATATAGCGTCGCGTTGCCAACCCCTGGCGCATTGTCGGCGGCTTCAGCCTATACGGCGCTCGATGGTATAGGTGCTCCACCCACGAAGGCGGGGAAAGACACCACACAATGCACGTGGAAGAGCCAGTCTAAACGATGCCCGAATATGGTCACGAACGCACCACGCTACGTTTTGCACCCGTCACCAACACTTTGCGCACGTCTGGTGAACCTAGATGACTGGAGTGCCGAGAATTCTCTCGGAGCTAAGGGTTGTGTTCGAAAAGCCCGGCTCCCGGTACTCGTGCCAAACTTGCCTGTTTGCGTCGGGTAGGACAGTGTAGTGGCTTGACAGCTTATTATGAACCATGCCACTCTATTAAGCTGATGCTACGGAAAGAGGACGAATGAGGAGAGGTCGACTTATCCCTCGTAGTTTGCTAGAAATCCCCGAGACCTCACTTCTCCTCGAAAAGTGAAGCTACGACCCGTTTCGGTTTTAGCTTCCAGCCAATACAGCAAATACCACGCTGCTTCAGGTCTCTCCAAATCTACGATGGCTTCGAAAATTGCCCCCGCGCCTCCTTGTTGGCCCGGACAGCTTCTGTACCTGATGTGGGTCGAGGTGACAATGGCCTTTCCTGTGTCGTGCATTTTCTTAGCGTCGCGAGCCGGTCCGGGGACACCTTTGTTCACTTTTGGCAGAGACGAAATCAGCCCGTCTCGACGGCACATCCTTGATTGGTATGCGTCTAAAAATGTTCGTCTAGTTTCCAACCGCCGAAAGAACTTCTATAAGGTTGACGGTCGTAACATCGGGCTAAGTCAGGCATCGGGCGGTGTCCGCCCGCCAGCAGGTGTTATCTCTCCGCTCTCACTCCCTCTCCCATAGCAGCAGCTGCGGGCGCGTGCGCTTGCGACACCGCATGCACTTGCGCACCACATGCGCAACCGCAGCATGTGGTGAGGGTATAGGAGAGGGTAGGTGCAGTGCTTCGCCGTTCCTTCTCTCGCCATTCGCTCGCTCTCCTCCCTGCGTCCCACATTCCCGTCCACTCGCGCCTCACTCTCGACCCTCCGCAGGCTGGGCGCCTCTCAAGAACATACGGAAATGTGTGCTCGAGACGCTGCTCTGAAACGCCAGATTCGCTCGCAGGATTTCAAGCTGGACGGTTGTGCCCTCGCGATCTCCGACTTCAGCGTAGCTCCCGCCGACGGTTCGCCCTCCGCGGTCTCCTGAAGCCGTGCAGCTCTCGCATTGTGGTGCCCCGCCCTTGGACTGCTTCGACCGGATCCCCACTTTCCTATCTCCTTCTTTTTTCTCTCGTTGGCTGTCTTCTTCTCCTTCTATTTTCCTTCTATTCTTTTTGTCCCTCCTTCCCCCCACCCCTATAAGGCACTGCGCCGTGTCGCCTGAAGGCAGACAGAAATTAGGTGCCTTTTTCCTCTTTCTCATGAACCACTAACAACAACAACAACAAACGCCAACGCCGAGAACGCTGTTTGTTTGGTTGACTTCATAGTTTTTTTTTTAACTGTGCACGCTAGCTACTAGTATAGTGCCTAGAATATACATACTAGTGTGCCGACCGCGGCCCTTCGTGGTGGCACGGAGAATGATGCCTTCCACCGGCAGCCACCAGACGGCGATAGCCGCAGGGTCCGTGCTATGCCGAGCCAGTGGCCGTGCGGCCCGACCCGGAGCCCGAGCGCAGTGGTGTCGGCGGCGTCTCTACCACGGCCGTGTCTCTACCAACACTCCAGCCAACGCGCGCGTGCGACAGGCGCCGATGGGCTTTCCCAGCCAACTTAGAACTGTAGAACGCTGGTTGGGAGGCGATGCGTATTCGAAGCAATATTTTTTCGTTGCACTTACAAACGTACGTACGCCCCTTCATCATTAATACGGTACACGATATCGAGTGTTTGATAAAAAAATTACCAATAGATGAATGAATACGCGTGGTTTCTGAGGAAAAAGAAAAACTCAAATAATGTTGAATGAAATTCAACAGTTAAACTCGATGTTTGTTTAATTATGCAACAACGTTTACTATAGGCCAATTTTTCTATTGCTGAAAGGTAGGATTTTTTTCGCATGAGCTTCAATACTATAATGACGTTCATGCTAGCTTCACTCATTAAGCGCAAATAGTTTATTTTCATAACTAATATGCTCCGAGTGCTACAGCACATATCGAATTTTCTTCATCTTTGAGGATTTTGGACACATTGATTGAAAGACCCTGTACAGATGCGGACATTGTCGACTGGTGCAAGAAAAAGAAATGAATATTGACGCAACAGCATTAAGGAGCTCATTTCGTAGATATGCTGGTGTCAGGGACGCCGTTTTAAACGAGAAATTATCTTGGCGATGAAGAGAAATCGAGAGAGTTGCAAATAAAATGAAGGATAATTTTTTTTTTCACTTTTTCACACTGCAGGGAATTCCACTGATGACACCATTGGCTGTAACTTTGAAGAAATGCAAGGAACAATAAACGTAGCATTCACTAAAATGTTTCTCACTAACGACAGCCGCCGCAGTTAGTCTTTGATCCTTTCGCTTTTTGTTTTTCTCCCACTTGTTTGAGCGTTTTGGGTCTGCAGGGGCGCCGAATAATAAGATCCGCTCGTTGTTAGAGCAATCTCCACCCACACAATATGAAAAAAAAAATCAGGCGCTTTTCTTACGCCTCCTTTTCTGCGATGACACCCGGTTTCGTGAAGAGACACAAGCATGAAGAACGCGCACAGAAAATAAACATAGCAAAGACAGGCGGAGGCATGCGCTATGTTCGCAACAGCAGAAATGCCCCTCAACTACACCGCAACCGACTAGGTTTACGAACGCGCATCCGAAGTACATCCAAAGCGGAGATGCCACCGGGAGCGGCCGCGTTTCGCAAGCGCTCCGGCAAAACTCCTGTCTCTGACTGTTTAAGTCATTCACTGGCAACTTGAACAAATGTGAAGCTTTCTACGGAATCGACCGCATCATCTGAACTGACTTCAAGTGAGTGCTTTGCAGTTCGCATCCACGAAAATTGACTTTTTGGCAGCGTTCAACTACCTCGGTGGGCCTGCCGGCTAGGCCTACCCGCTAGGCCTACCAACATGGTCATCCACGAAACAGAGGGAGAGGGGCTTCCCTCCGCCGAAGCTCTCGACGATGATGAAGGCAGCTGGTGTCAAGTGTATGCCAGGGCCTGAAAGCCCGCTTCATCCCCGAAGAAATCGACGCCTGACATCAACACTTCGCAAGAAGAGTCACAAAAAGCTCTTTCATCGACTCGTCGCACTGCCCCCAGACCCCCTCCACTTCCAGCGGACGACTAGAAAATAGTTCTGCGAGTACGTGGAGGCCTCAGCTGTGCTGACACTCCACTTCCGAAGTTCATACATTCCGTCCTAAAAGCGGCAGTGCTCACAAGCTCATGACCAATACCGCATCAACTCTGTAAGCAACATTTTGCTCATAAGCGCACCAGACTCGGCACGCACCGAAGCATACCACCGTATGTATCAAATCCATCAAGATGGACGAGCGCAGCTTTGAAGTGGTCCCCCACATTACCGATCCCTCGAATACCTGCCGAGGCGTCATCCGTAATATTCCTTTGGAACACACATCTGAAATCATCTTGTGAAGTCTACTGGACTATGACAGACTAGGCCTCATCCTGACCGGACGTCGCATGGGTTCCACAACGTCCATCTTGGTCACCTTCAGAGGTACGCGCGTGCCTTTCTACATAATTAAGTTATCAGGATGGCATCACCAATGCGTACCCTATCGCCATAAGACGGAAGCCTGTAATCTCTGCCGCAAACTTGGCCACAGACCAGACGTATGCCCAGGCACCCCTCAGCCTTTACGCCCAATGTGTGGCATACCGAACCCACTCCTTGATCACGAGTGTGAACCTAAGTGTGTGGTGTGCAACAGTGACCACCCCACCGGCTCGCCCCAGTGCCCACAGCTCTACAAGCCCAAACCAAAGCACGCACCCTCAACTTTTCAGCAAGATGCAGCTCCATTCCTCGACCCAAGCCCATCTTTCAAGAACGCTCCTAGAGGACACTCACCCAGTATCACAAGACAGCAAAGCCGAAAAAGCCGCAGCCGCAGCTGAAGCCGCAACAAAAGCATTCATGAAGACCCCAGCCCTCGGACTGGCTTTGGACACGAGGTGAGCTGGGCTGATGTAGCCTCCCCTGAAAGCTCCATTCAAAAGCAGTTCAAACTATTGCAGGATGAGATGGCTAAATTAAGGGCAGAAAATGCAAAACTACTCCTAGAGCTTCAGTCCTTCAAACAACCATCTACCTTCCCACACCTCCCCGCCTCATCTTTCACCCCTACGCCTATCTCACCAGCACCAGCTCCTCTCTCAACCACCCCTATAACTAGGCACCCCGCTCAACCACCTGCGCAAAAACGAAAAGTCTCGACTCCCGCATTGTCATTCGATGAGAGAGTAGACCAAGTCAAAGCGAAACTAGAGAATGTTGACAAAGAGAAAGAAAATGTAACCAAACTTGAGGAAAAACTAGACAATTTTATTACCTTCTCCACAGCTTCCTTGCAGAAGCTACATGAATCCGTGGCCTCGATACAACAAGCCATGTTACCGATGCAACAAACCCTAGATAGAGTCACGCAGTGGATCGACACGGTACACGCTAACCATCCAGAGCTTGCCCAACCTAAGCCAAAGCAACTTAGCGAAAATGGCTCCTCGTAACCGCACTGAACTTTGCGTATGGCAATGGAACTGCAGGGGGTTTCGCCGAAAAAAGGCAAACCTCCTGCAGTACATCAAATCACAAACTGCCCCTCCCCCAATCATTGCGTTACAAGAAACAAATGGTGCAGTGCAGCTGCCAGGTTATAGAACGCATCAAAACCCCGCGGCTGCTGCCAAACCAAACACTACTGTCTTAACTCAGAAGCACCTTACAGTTACCTATTCAAAATTTGCTGACATAGACATTGAGTACGACTTTCTCCAAATACTATATACCTGATAAACTTAACTCGCCATTTTTATACATTCTTAACGTATATAGTAGACCACAAGAGCAAGGGCACCGCTTCGATTCCCTATTTACCCCAGCTACATCCTCGGCAGGCAAACACACCCTCCTCATAGTGGGGATTTCAACGCCTCCCACCCAGCGTGGGGTTACACCGCATCTACACTGAAAGGTCGAGCCCTCTGGTCCCATATTCAGGCACATCGGTTTACGCTGCACAACGGCTCGGAGGGGCCTACTTGTTTGAGGAACAGTGTGAACAAAGATACATCCCCCGATCTTACCCTCACTAACAATGCCCCCACAATGGTTTGGACTAACACCCAAACTAATCTTGGCAGTGATCATTACATTATTAGCATTACTTTACAAGTAAAACACAGACCCATTGCACCTAAAACACTGATGCTCACAGAATGTGACAAATTTAGAGAGACCCGCAACAGCACCGCTCCCTCACGTATTGCATACCTTACCAAGTGGACTCAACAGCTTCAAAAAGATGTTGAAATTCACACGAGAACTCTACCCCCCCGACACCCCGATAACTACTCTCGACTCCAAGCTTCTCCATATGTGGGAAGCAAAACAGTCACGTCTGCGACGGTGGAAACAGGAAACTCCGCATCAGAATAGTGAAGCTAGACCAACAAATCGAGCGATACACGACTCAATTGGCGGCACAACAATGGGGTCAGTTTTGTGAAGGAATGCATGACCACCTCAGTAATAAACGAACGTGGCAACTTCTTAGACATCTGCTAGACTCCAGCACTTCTCGCGCACGACACTCTCACACTATCACCAAACTGTTACACGAGCACAGTGACCATTTAGGACAGCTCTTCGATAACCTCCGCACGTTGCATTTACCTCAATTACGTAAGGATTCTATACCATCTTACACAGGGAAACCTAATGAGTCGTTAGATGCACCGATAACGGAAGCGTAAGTTAGGCACGCCCTCGAACACTCCGTACCACATCGGCTTCAGGCCCAGACCACGTTAACAACAAATTACTTAGAAATCTTGGCCCTATTTCTATTATAGCTTTGACTGAGTTTTTTAACGACTGTTTTGACACGGGCACCCTTCCACCTTCGTGGAAAGATGCCAGAGTCATATTTATACCTAAACCGAACAAAGCTCCCTTGGTAGAAAATCTGAGGCCCATTTCCTTAAGATCGTGTCTCGGAAAGACTGTGGAGCATGTTGTGCTTGCACGCCTCCAGAGACACGTGGAGGGTAATGGTCTACTGCCTCCAGAAATGATTGGTTTTAGGGCCTCACTTTCAGCTCAAGATGCGATGCTTCGCCTTCAACACGACATCATAACTCCCAACCAGAGCGAGGATACTCAGCAATCCTTGGTCTGGACATACATGGAGCATTCAATAACGTAGCCCACTCAGCTATATATGCTGGCCTCAACTGCATTTCTTGTGGCACTAAAATGTACTCTTACATCAAAGGCTTCCTCACAGACCGCACAGCTACATTAACATTAGGACCAGAACATTCCTCGCCCTATACACTAGGCAGCTTCGGAACACCTCAAGGGTCAGTGCTCTCTCCAATCCTTTTTAACCTGGCTATGCTACCGATACCCAACGCTCTTCAGCGTAACCCTGACTTGAACTTCTCCATCTATGCCGATGATATCACCTCATGGGTGAAAGGAGGCTCAGATGGACACATTCAAGACACCCTACAAACAGCTGTAGATATAATAACAGCCCTAACATCTCAGATGAATCTCTATTGTACCTCGAGTAAATCAGAGTTACTCCTTCTACCAGCTCATCGTCGGAACAAACACGTTCCAATGATCAAAGTTGGCATAAATGGGTGCCTCATTCCTAGAGTATCACGAATTCGTGTGCTAAATTTATTTATCCAAAACAACCGACTTAATACGCACACACTCGAAGCTTTACGCAATACCATTGAAAACACCCTGAGAATGATAGGAAGAATCTCAGGGGAAAATGGAGGGCTCCGAGAGTCAGAGCTACTTCGTATAATACAAGCTTTTGTGATTAGTAAAATCACATATACCCTCCCTTACCTTCACCTTAAATTAGCAGAGGAGGAATCGGTCAACACCCTCCTCCGCAGAGTTTACAAATACGCGCTAGGCATTGCAATCAATACCTCTAACGCTCTACTCCACCAGACAGGAGTCATAAATACCCTATGTGAAATCCGTGACGGCCATTTAACAGCTCAATACGCAAGGCTCGCGACCACTAGCGCAGGTCGCCACATTTTATCGTCTACCCGAATTAGCTTCACCTCACTCACCAATGCTAAATACAACATTCCCCAAAACATACGCAAAGAATTACTCATACCGCCTCTTCCTAAAAACATGCATCCAACATATCACACTAAGCGTACAATCCAAAGAGCAAAAGCTCTTCAGGAAAAATTGCATGGAGCCAATGACGTGCTCTATGTCAATACGGCAGAATACCCATCCTCCTCATCCTATGCCCTCTCTGCTGTCGATTATAACGGCAAGGCGCTCACAACGGCATCCGTCACTGTCAACTTTTCGGAGGAGGCAGAGGAGGCTGCCATCGCTTTAGGTCTATCCATCCCCAATATCACTATGATTGTAAGTGACTCCGAAACTGCCATACGCAACTTCAGCGTAGGTCGCATCTCATCAACTGCCCTTTCGATTCTTAAGAAACATCCTCCCACGCATGACGTTGCTCTCATATGGACGCCCGCGCATGCGGGGTTGAGTGGCAATGAGGCGGCTCATACCTGTGCTCGAGGAATGACCGGCCGAGCGCAGGCCTCTGATGGCGCCTTAGACCACGCGGCCTTTTTCAGCGCGAGAGATCGCCTTTTGACATTCCATGATATGACAAATCACTACCGCCTACAGCGCATATATACCCCCCTTACATCATGGAGCTTCACGCTACCATGAAATACTATGGCGCAAGTTACAGACGCGTACGTTGCCTACCCCATCTTTTCGCCATCTTATACCTCCTGCGATATGCCCCTCCTCTTTGTGCATTTTCTGTCAACAAAGAGCTAACCTAGATCATATCATGTGGGGGTGTACTCGAAACCCACCACCTAATTCTCTACACATTAATAGTAAGGAGCAGTAGGAGGCTGCTATGTGCAGCTCGGCGCCCGAGGTCCAGGACCAGATCTTGGATTGGGCAAAGAGGGTAGCGGAGACCTACGCTGGGTAGGCTCCTCTGACACTCCACCACCGCACCTTTCCCTCTTGGGATAAATGAAGTTTTTCTCCTCCTACATCCAAAGCGCAAGCGACGCGCATGCAACGCGCGTGCGACGCGCGCTCTCGCATGGTCTAAGGGTGTCGCCGTCTGGTGGCCTCCGCAGGAAGGCATCATCAGGAGTGCCAGCACCCATACCGTTCCAGCGCCTCCCATTGAAAACGCTCGGCGGTCGGCACACTAGCAAGTATATTGTTACGGGGTCAGTTACTTCTGTATAAACGCAATTACAGAGGACAACCTCAGGCGAGAATCACAATGGCTGATTGGCACACTCGCGCGCCTGTCAGCTGATTCTGTCTTTCCTCTTCCTTTAATTCATTTTCGTAACAGGACTCCCGGGCGTTGGAGCGCCGTCTCGGCGCGAGTCCAAGTGTGCGACAGAAGTAGGGTTTCATGCACGAAACATGGACAATTTCAACAAGTGACGAACTTGGTGACGTATTGGAGTGCAATGGCGCTATCTCGTAGTTGACGTCGCTAACTTGACGTAAGGCTAGGTAGGGTCCTGCGTATCGGGACAAACGTTTTTCGGAGAGACCTACACGGCGACCAGAGGAGCATGCGGTCACCTGGGGCAAACGTTATATTACGATGCCGGTGGTCGTAGCGGGCTTTTTGAATATCCTGTGACCTGGTGAGACGAGACTGGGCAACTTGACGAACCATGTGAGCCCAATCAATGGCTTCGCGAGCGTACTCGGAAGCAGATGGCTTGAGAGGTAAGGTGGTTTCAAATGGCAATATGGGGTCGCGACCATACAAAAGATAAAAAGGTGAAAATCCCGTGGTGTCATGTCGAGATGAATTATATGCGAAAGTCACATAGGCCAACGTGGGGTCCCAGTCACGATGATTTTGGGAGATGTACATCGAAAGCATCTCTGTGAGCGTGTGGTTGAGACGTCCAGTTACGCCATTAGTTTGTGGGTGGTAGGCGGTATATAGCTTATGCGCTGCGGCACACGATCGAAGGAGGTCGTCGACAACTTTGGACAAGAAAGAGCGGCCGCGGTCTGTAAGCAGCTTTCGGGGTGCACCGTGGCGTAAGATGATTCGAAGAAGAAAATCCGCGACGTCAGTGGCGCAACTGGTTGGCATGGCCTTTGTTAGCGCGTAACGAGTCGCATAATCTGTGGCGACGGCGATCCATTTATTCACCAGTGTCGTCATCGGGAAAGGGCCAAGAAGGTCGAGTCCCATGTGATGAAATGGTTCAGTGGGGACTTCTATTGGGTGAAGCTGTACAGCTGGCAGCTAAGAAGGTCTTTTCCGACGCTGACAGAGGTCGCAAGT
Source organism: Rhipicephalus annulatus (assembly GCA_013436015.1). Classification (NCBI taxonomy): domain Eukaryota; kingdom Metazoa; phylum Arthropoda; class Arachnida; order Ixodida; family Ixodidae; genus Rhipicephalus; species Rhipicephalus annulatus. The sequence continues at coordinate 303,368 of WOVY01004967.1, forward strand.
GGCGACATATCGACGCATGGTGCGGTACAGTCCTGGCCAGAAGAACCGACGTCGCACGTGGTCGTGTGTGAGGGAAACACCGAGGTGTCCCGTTGTTGGTGCGTCGTGAAGTTGTTCAAGTATGGCAGGCCGTAGATGACGGGGAATGACAAGCAGAAGCTCAGGGCCTTCAGTGTTGACGTTGCGGCGGTATAGGATGCCGTCATGCAGCACGAACATACGGGATTTGGCGTTATGGCTGTCAGACTGGATGGTGTCGATGATAGTGCGCACTTACTCATCTCGTCGTTGTTCAATGCGCATATCGCTGATATCAGTAAACGCCATCACGCTGCTCTCCAGGTCAGGCGCAACGGGATCAGGAGGGTCCACCAGATGACGAGAAAGACAGTTTGTGCAAACGGCCAGACTTGTAGCTGACGCTAAAAGAAAAACCCAGACGTCCAGTCGGGTCTTTCAGAGAAGTCAGCCAGCAGAGGGTGTGGTGGTCTATAACGACGGAGAACGTGCGACCATATAAATATGGCTGGAACTTGGCGACGGCCCAAACTATTCAAACTAAAGCTAAACACTCCCTCTCGGTGATGGAATAATTCCTCTCAGGGGGAGAAAGCAGGCGACTGGCGTAAGCTATCACGCACTGTCTGCCGTGGTGCCGCTGAGCGAACACGGCACCAATTCCGTGGCCACTGGCGACGGTGCGAACTTCTGTGGCAGTATAAGGATTAAAGTGGGCAAGTATGGAGGGCGTAGTTAGGCAGCCGATGAGAGCGGTGAACGCTTGAGCCTGCTCAAGCGTTCACCACTCTCATCATGAGAATCTCATCATGAATGTGGTATCCTTCTCCAGAAAAGCTGTGAGTGGCCTGGCAACGTCGGCGAAGTTTTTCACAAAACGACGAAAGTAGGAACATAAGCCGATGAAGCTCCGGACGTCGGATGTAGAACAGGGAACGGAAAAGCTACGGACGGCGCGGTCTTTTCGTGATCTGGTTGGACGCCATCGGCTTTTAAAAGATGACCCAGAATGGTAATCTGACGGCGGCCAAATTGGCATTTTTTGGAGTTAAGTTGTAGTCCAGCTGTTCTGAAGACTGCGAGAATTGCAGCGAGATGCGTCAGGTGGCTATCGAAAGTAGTCCAGCTGTTCTGAAGACTGCGAGAATTGCAGCGAGATGCGTCAGGTGGCTATCGAAAGTAGATTAAAAGACTATCACATCGTCTAAGTAACAGAGACAAGTAGACCACTTATAACGACGCAAGAGAGAGTCCATCATTCGTTCGAATGTGGCAGGGGCGTTACATAGTCCAAAAGGCATCACCTAGAACTGGTATAAACCATCCGGTGTAATGAAGACCGTCTTCTCGCGGTCCATCTCATCGACAGAAATCGTCCAGTAGCCGGACCGAAGATCAATAGACGAAGTACGTAGCGCCGTGGAGTCATTCCAACGCGTCATCGATGCGTGGTAGCGGGTATACGTCTTATCGCGTGATCTTGTTGAGGTGGCGATAGTCAACGCAAAAGTGCCAGGTACCGTCCTTTCTCTTCACAAGGACGACAGCTAGGGAAGGCTCAGGGACTACTTGATGGTTCTATGACACCTTTGTTGAGCATTTTGTCAACTTCCGCTTGGATAACTCTGCGCTCAGTGCGGGAGACACGATAGGGGCGTCGGCGAATGGGACTTACGTCACCAGCGTTTATACGGTGATGGACGTGGATGTTTGCCCTAGAGGTCTGTCGTCGAAATAAATAAAAAAATGTCGATGTACGACTCGAGAAGGCGATGGATGTCGTTGGCTTGAGCAGGATTGAGGTCGGGTGCAATCATCTTCGAGAAACGATTCGGCATAGAACAGATGCTGTTAGCTACAGGAGAATGAAGTAAATCAATCTCGGTGGTGACAGCCGCTATTTCTAATTCGTCAGAATTGGATACGCTGGCCAAGAACATGCCACGAGGAAGCACTTGAGGGCAAAAGCTGAAATTGAGAAGTGGGAGCGAGGTACAGTTGTCATTGACAGTCACAAGCGTATGGGGAATGGCGATGTTGCACTCCAAGAGGACGTCGGTGAGATGAAGGAGAACATATTGACCATCGGGAACCTGTGGCTGCGCGGTCAAAATGACATAGGTGGCTGCCTGATGTGACAGTCGCTCATCCTGAAGAGAGCACAGGCGCGGTGGGGCAGTGTGGTGTTCAGCGACTATCTTAGGCAGCTCTAGCTGAAGGACGCCGGTAGCCCAATCGATAAAAGCGAAATGATTCGACAAGAAGTCCAGGCCTAGGATAACGTCATAAGGGCAGTGGTCAATAACGGCTAAAATGACAGAAGCAGTGTGGTCCTTTATACCACATTGACAACATACCACGCTCGTAGCGTCATCGTGGCCATTTTGCTAGCTCCACATATACTGAGTTTGGCGTCAGGTGACGTGAATAGATGGCGAAGGTATATCAAAACATAATAATCATGACACGGGGGTCGCGTACGGCGTAATTTACCTCCACTTATTAACGTTGTGGTGATTTGAAAGTGGCATATCAACCTTCCTCATTCGTGCTTCGCGTATCATCGATTCCCTCTGTACGTGGGATGGAATGGAATGAAAAAACTTTATTTCGGTCCTGCAGGACGCGCTTAGCGCGTAGCGGGCGTCTCCCACGTGGGATCTGCCTTTTTTTTTATCTCTCTCACTCCGTCTGTGTGGTGGACTAAGAAGTAGTGTTACTGGCGAAATTCATATCCTTTTCATTTCTTGGTCTTCTGGCGAAAATAAAAGTGTGATTTTTATTTATTTATTTTTGCACATCTTCGCAGCTGTAAGCTTTTAATATAAAACTATTAATTAGCCGTTTCTGAGCATCTCCCCCCCCCCGTTTGTATGCTTTTTTTATTTTTTAGAAATACACTTGAATTTCCTGCGTGTGTTTTAATGGGGGAATCTTGAAACCCTTCTGGGGCAATAAAACAAATCCTGGTCTATGGCAATTGATCCATGCGAGTGTCGGGTATGGAACACCGAAATTCCTGCATGGTCCCACGTGCATAGAAGAAGGGGGGGGGGGGGGGTATTCTACTTTTTACCTGTGCTTGGCAACAATACACATGGCAAAATGTCTGTGAAGCTGGTCTGTCAATGTAAGTTGTTTTCTAAGATTTCATACATACTTACCTCTGTAACTGCAACTTTCACGTATCTAATGCCTTATAACTTGGTACCGGCTTGTCCTGTCCGTTTTGTACTACAGTCACACTGGAAACTGTTTTTGTGGAGCATTTTAGCTGGTTGGCTGCCATGACATGTCTTTTAACCCTCACCCACGAACGCAAAACTATCGAAAACATCGCGAACACATTGTTGCAAGGAACGACGACAACTCGACTGCCGCACCTGCGATTACGCAAGAAAAATCGCGGGCACCGCTTCAAATGGGAGGCTATCGCCGTATGCAAAATGAGCCATTATGAAGCCAAGGTTTTCTTGCCGTAACAATTAAACAAGTAGTCTACGCCGGCATTGTGCAGACGTTCTGAAGCTGCTTTTCGTATCTGTTCAATTTTGACAGCGGCCATCGTTTCGGCAGCTTCGCCTGGCCACACTGATGAGGCTGCGCTGCCCTGTCGCCATTTTCTTTTCGCTGTGCATGGTGGGCAGGCAGGTGAGTTCCCAGTGTTCAATTTTTTACCCAAGATTCTTCGAGTGTCTTCGAACGCGTAGTTTCGCGGGTGTGGACCGTTGAGCGCGTGCGAGGCGACTAGTACGGTCGATTTCTGGCAGGAAATCACCGATAACAACCGCTTTTATCACCGAAAATGCTCGAAAAGTGCTGGGAGGTCGCCATTTGCCGAAACGGGATGTCGTCAGCTCGTACTTTAAATGGTAAAAATGTGCTCGGCTAGTCGCTAGCCCTGCTTCGTTTTGCACCATGCGCTCAAAGTGCACCATTACGTTTGCCGGCACGCTGGGCAGGTGTAACGCCGCGGTTTTGTAGTCTGCGTCGTAGTTTGGAAGCACTTGGTCCATGTCAGGCGCGTAGCTTTGACAGCTGTACTACTGTGCCTCGCCACTAGTTGTGCTCCCACTGCAGGCTTAATCTGCCAGCCATGTTCTGTATGCTCTCAAATTTAATTCCCACTAGTTTGTATCGACGACGTGGATAGCGCAGCTGCATGTAACGCCGAGCACCTTCTATATTTGAATTGTTCATCCTCCGTATGTTTTCCATTGTTGTAGCACAGCCGCAAAACACGCGCAGCAAGTGGACTGCTCGTTGCTTTGTATATAATTACGCTTAGTGTCAACAGTGCACGAACTTTGTGTATGTCCTGCAGCAATGCCAATCCGCTTTGTGCGTCGTGTGTTTCAAAGGCAACAGTTGTCGTTTGCTAATAAATATATCGAACGGACAATTAGTGTGCGGTCTTTCCTTACGTCGTGCAGGTCTAGCATCTTCGAATGGATGAGCAAGATAGCAATGAAGGCACCATTGGAGGGGACAATTCAGTGGCCGACAGTAATGTGCAAGAAGTCGTCCGCTTACTGCTCACACCAAACGTGACCTTGGTAGGCAACGCATTTCCCCATAGCTGATTTGTTTACATTTGTAGCCCATTGATGTGCTTATGTCCCAGAATGAAGTATTTCCTCACTGTGAATGTACTTGCCTGTCATTTTCAAATGTGCGCCTATTGAGAACCACTGGCAATCCCGCAACACATTTGAAAAACGTTTTCTTTTTAAAAAATATTTCAATAAATTTGAACAATCATATAAAATGTGTTTTCTGCCACAAGTATTCCATTTTATGCTATTTAATACTGACCATCGTCTGCTGTCATATTTAGTTACTAGTTGGCACACTTGAAAGCTCAACATAAACTTAGTTATCTTATAGAAAGTGCAGTAACTTCATTGAAGCAAAAAAGAGTGTTCTTCACAGATAGATGGCGGTCAGGCCATGTCTGGCTGCCACCTCGTCAGCTCGTTCTATGGTCCAGAGCTGTATCTCTGCACTTATATAGCTATATTGCAGTCTATTTACGTGATTACAGTGTACACAAAATAATGTAGGAGGCTTGCCACTTTCTTTTTAGGCAGCGATGGCTTGGGCCACTTTTAATATTGCTTCAGCTTTTGCCAAGACATTTTTGAGAAGGCCCAGGGTGTTTACATGCTACAGTTGAGGGCCACCACATCGCAAGCAAACTATGCCTTTGTAGTTTTGCAGCTGAGGCATATTGCTACTGAGCTATATGGCAGGCTGTGGCCTGACTGATAGTCGGACTGTGGTCTGCCTCTAGTCATGGCAGCCACGTGTTGATGGGGAACACACACAAGAACACTCCTGTAATTTCAATCAAGTGCACGTTGAAGAACCACCAGGCTGCCGTATGCAGTGCTCCAGTGTGGTGTGCTATGTCATGTTTTGGCACATAAAATACCAGAAATATTTTTTTTTTATTGTACAGAAGAAGAAAGTTGATGTGCAAGATTGTTGAATATTCATTTCTTTTCAAAATAGTGTCGGGAGTGGATAGAGTGCAGACTTATTTTGTTGAGGAAAAGCCTGTTGCTCATACGATCCAGTAAACACACTTGGCAGGTTAATCCACCTTAGGAGCTATATCATTGGGTGGCTGAGTATAAAGGTGGTTGGGTTTAATTCCCAGTCCTGTACAGTAGCTGCATTTGAATGGTGACAAGCTGTTATAGTGCTTACATACTTGTATTTAGGTGCATGTTGGAGGGAGGTCAAAATTAATCAGGCGTGCCCCGCTATGGCATGCCTTATAATCCTATTTTATCTTGATTTTGGCGTGGGCAAACCACACAATTTAGTTTTACACACATAGCAGATAAGTCCTGCTTAATAATTTTAGAGTCATTCAATATTTATTTCTCATTTTTAGGGAGGCAGTGCAGTTGTCTTGTGGAACAGGTTCCTGAAGGAACATGTGTGTCAGATAAATTCTGGTAGTAAGTTCGCATCTCTTAATCATTACACCTTGCACTTAGGGAAACTACAAAGTGGTTGTCTCAACTTGTGTTAGGCAGTATTTCTTTAACCACCGTCTCGCTTCGGAATTGTTCTGAATTGGTGCCTGATGGGGCTTCTCCAACCAGTTCGTCCTCTATTTTTTTTTTAATGCCAGCCAGATGCACCTGATCAAGTCGTCCACCACTTTCTCCTCTCGTCCTTTCCTGCTTTCGTCCATCTCCTAGCCTTCACGTGTGCTCTGCGGTCATGGGGGAGAAAGCCCATCATGTGGTGCCTCAAGACAGAATTTATATGAAGCAATTTTTTTGTTCACTTGTGTACAGATCTTGCATTCTTCGTGTTCACAATGTGGGCGGTCTCGTTAGCTCTGTAAGAGAACGGTGTTTTTCGATAGCGTGTTATCATTCATGGCACTATGCGAGCAACCACTGGGAAAGCGTTACTGCAACGCTGTTGCATGCACTGACGTCAAGAGCGGTGTGAGGCAGCGGTGGCATTGCTTCGAGCGACAAAGAAGGAGCATGAAGGAAAAAATATGACACATGTATAATATTGGAGAGAGAAACACGTCCATCAGATCTCCATGGGAATGCGCTCGGACACATGCGTGATGCAAGCAGCCTTAGCCTACATGGGGCGTCACATCACGACCACTTCCTGAACTAAGGCGGACCAATGGATACCGTTGAGAAGCGCTCGTTTGCCCCGGCATTGAAAGAAATAAAGGGGGCATTGCTTCTACTAACACTGCATTCCGCGCTTCTACATGTGTGCTGTACTCCTGCTGATGAAGGAACCCTTGTTTTGTTGATACTTTTGTGGTTTGTCGTGTAACTGAAAAGAGTAATTTGTAATTTTTTAGCTCCTTTATTAATTATATTACACTTATACATTTATGAACGTAAATAAGCTTAGCAGGGCTAGATGGACTGGCAGAATTGACAATTTCATCAAGTCGTGTTTTCCTTCATTTCTTCTTATTTATTTATTTATTTATAATACCCTCAGGGCCAACAAGGCATTAAAGAGGGGAGTGGGTAAATACATGAAAAATACAAAAACAGTGCAATAAATACAAATAAACAATACAATAATTACAAATAAAACAATACAATAAAAGACAGATATTATTAACATTTCTGCAGAATGTATAAGAAATAGTTATTACTAAATATACAAAAACAGAAGCAATAAGCATAGGTAACAGATTTTCTTGGTTATACAATGTTAGCTAATGTTTTGTGGAAAAGTTTGAAGTCAGTAATGGTTGCGACATTCGGGGGAAGGCGGTTCCAATCATGAGATGTGCGGGGAATAAATGACTGAAAGAAAGACCTAGTGTGACATGATGCGATTCCTACCTTATTGCAATGATCAACACGGTTTGAGATGTACAGAGGCTGGAGTATCAGGTCATTATGAAGTGTAGGGTGATAGAAAATTTTATGAAACAGTGAAAGACAGGCGATTTTTCGTCGGTGAGCCAATGGAATAAGTGATAAATTATTTTTCATTGAAGTCATACTTGCAGTGCGGTTGTAGTTAGAGAGGATGAACCTAGCAGAGTTATTTTGTACTATTTCAAGAGATGTGATGAGATTAGCATGACTGGGATCCCATATGGCGGAGGCATATTCGTGTTTGGGGCGTATGAGAGACTTATAGAGTACTAGTTTCAAGGAAGAGGGTGCTTTGGAGAAGTTACGTCGTAAGTAGCCGAGCATGCGATTAGCATTGTTAATCACGTACTCTACATGAGTTGTCCAACTTAAGTTATTTGTGATGTGCACGCCAAGATATTTATAAGACAGGACGGAATCTAAAGGAACGTTGTTTAGGTGGTAGGTGTTATGATTCGAGTTAGTTCTTGATACGTGCATTATCTTACATTTCTTAATATTAAGTTCCATTAACCAGATATTACACCAATTAGCTATATTATTTAGGTCAGTTTGAAGTGTTTTAGTATCATCAACATTGCTGATTTCACGGTAAATAACACAGTCATCTGCGGACAGATGTATGTTAGAAGTTATTGAAGAAGTTAGATCATTAATATATACAAGAAATAATAAAGGGCCAACACTGAACCTTGAGGCACACCGGATTGTACTTCCGTGAGTGGTGAATGATGGTCGTTAGCAGTTACGAATTGGAAACGATTAGAGAGAAAATGTTCTATCCATTTAAGAAGGTTAGTGTCGATATTTAGCAAGCTTAGTTTTAAGAGCAGTAATTTATGGCAAACCTTGTCAAATGCTTTGCTAAAATCCAAAAAAATACTGTCAGCGCAAGATGATCGATCCAGAATTTGATGCAGATTATGAGTAAACGAAGCAAGCTGTGTCTCGCAGGAATGCTGTTTTCTAAAACCATGTTGCGCTTTAGCAAAGTATGAGTTAGACTCTAGAAAGTTAGCAAGGTTCGAGAAGATTACATGTTCTAATAATTTGCAACAATTACTTGTTAGTGATATGGGTCGGTAATTAAGAGGCGAGTTTCTGGGGCCAGATTTATAGATTGGAACCACCTTCCCTATTTTCCATTCCTTTGGAAGTTGACAAGTACTCAATGATTGTTGAAATATTTGACTTAGTATCATTGAACTAACTACGTTAGTGCTTTTAAGAAATTTGCTATTAATGCCATCATAGCCAGGAGCGGAGTGGAACGGTAACTTATCTATTAGTTTCAATATTCCAGGTACCTCAATAATTACTGGATCCATGGGCATGTAATTATAGCGGTGCGCATAAGGAAGTATGATGTTGGCGGATTCGGAGTACTGGCTTGAAAATGAATCATTAATAGCTGATGCGCACATGTTATCGGGGATATTATTTCCAGATGAATCTTCTAGTGATATAGTGTTGTTAGTGGTTGGGTTAATCATTTGCGAAAACTTTCTAGGGTTATTTTTCAATGTTTGAGGTAGTGTTCTAGTTAGGTAGTTGTTTTTTACAGTTTTTAAAGCTCTTAAGTAGGCGGTTGCAGCAGATTTGTAAGTTGTCCAGCGCGAAGGTGAAGGCGAGCTTTTAGCTAAACAAAAGAAACGCTTTTTCCGATTAGATAGGCGTTTTAGATGACTGGAATACCACGGCGCTTGGGGATTGGAAATGAGTGTGCGATTAGGGATGTACTTCTCTATCAATTTATGGACTGTGCATGCGCACAGATCCCAGTTAGATTGAACGAAACGAGATTCAAAATCTCTAACAAAATCATCGTAAAAGTGAGTTAGCTCATTATTTATTGCTTCGAAGTTAGCTTTCCGGTAGCATCGTATGCGTTTCTGCTGTTTAGTCTTTTTACTAGGGCTAATATTGATAACAAAGTTTAGCGAGATGTGGTTGCTGATTCCTGGTAAGTATGTAATGTCGGAGACAAGGTCAGGATGCGTTGCTAGTATTAGGTCGAGAGTGCTTGCTGTATTACTTGTAATTCTTGTGGCTTGAGTTACTGATTCAAGCAATAAACGGAGCATGTATTCAGAAAATCTTCACTCTGCTGTTAATTAATTAACCCTTTGCTGTCTAAAACCTTTATCCACCTTCCATCTGTCCCACTCTGAGTCTAAAAGGAAGTAAAGCTCAAGTAAAAAAAATTGTTGTTATTGGCTCATAATGCAGTGAGGAAACACATGTAGAAGTCAATTATAAAGGGCTTGTTCAGCAGCATCTGACAACGGCGACTGTGGCCATGTTGTGTTGTTGTAACAATGGCCTACACTTGGTGAGATCATACAGCCTTCATGAATAGATTATTTGACCTCTCTCTCAGTGTGTGTGAATGAGATATATTTGTACTAAGTTTTGTACTCAAAGGTTGTTTTTCTCAAACATTCATATTTGATTTGACTAGGAAGCTTCGATCACTGTGCTTTTACATTTATTAGGATGAAGATGTCGCAGAGGCGGAAGAGGAAGACGATGTATCTGACCAAGGCTTGTTAGACCCAGAAGGGGCTGAGGTTGCTTCAGCTGTGGCTACTCTTGGTCTCTCACAGGTCAGTGGTTCACCTGAAGTATCGTCAAAATGCAGCCATATCATCCTAATAGATAACGAAACCTAGGAAAGCTTTGGGGATGCTGTTTGTAGCGCTTAATTGTGGTGTAGAATTGTTTCGGCATTCGTAAGTCGAGGTGGCATAATACAGAGTTTAATTGCTCAGCTCCCTCTAGCTGCAAGTCGCTTTGCCCACCTTGATTTTCCTTTATCTTGCCCATCATAGGTGCCTGTGGTGTTCCAGTGCTGAGCATGACAGTCTGGGTTCGATTTTTGGCTTTGGTAGCTGCATTATGATGGAGGGTGAAGTGCTATCACGCGCATGTACTTAGACATGTGCCCGTGAAAGAACTCTAAGTAGCCGAAATAAATGTGAAGCTCTCCGCTAACGTGTATCACAAATTTTAATTTTAAGTTAGGCGTGTAAAACTCAGAAATTTTATTTTTTTTTCTTCTTTTTTGTAAGGCTTTTTACCTCTTTCTGCAAAGTGCAGTTAACTTTTCCACTTTTTTTTTTTGACTTCATAAGGTCGTGCCTAACAAAAATGGATCACAGGATCGATTGCATGTCTCATGTTTGTTTCAAGTATTGTTTTATTTTGTATTCTATTATTTTTTTTTAAGTCTGTCAGAAAAAGGTCTATTTGTTTACGGGGCATAAGAAAAGCGGCCCTGTTCCGAATGATGGGAGAAAAATATCAAACTATGAGTTGTGTGTCATTATTCATGTCTGCGAAACTCGGCAAGTTGCGAAATGGGAGAGTTAGTATTTGCTACTTGAATATTTCATTGCATGTGTCAGTGAAACAAATAATTGTGGTGTTCGTAATTCATTTGCTTACTGGTTCCCAATTTTTTGTTATTTTTACTGTGTTCTGCGCATGTATAGTATTAGTTAACTGGAGCAACTGCCGAAGCCCTGACATTCATGGTGCTGGATCATGAACGCTGTCTTTTTGATTTCTCGTTGGTGTCACTCTTATCTTCAAAAAGTTCTTTATTTTTCTCTGGCATTTGCTGCAGGAAGTAGACCCATGTGGCCTTGGAGTCAAACTGGAAGACGGTTCGACTGCATTTCTTCAGGGCCTAGGTGGAACTACGCATGCCATCACGCTGGAGGATGGCTCCACAGCTTACATACAAGCCGGACCGAGGGGAGCCATAGGTTGGTTTTTTTATCACACGCACTCACACACAAGTCTGTGTGGGATACATGTTAGTGATACTAAAGTGACACGGGAAGAACTTACAAACATTGTTATCTGCACGTGGCATATGCAGTTATTAACTGAAGGAGAAGTAAATAGCTGATAACTTCTTGTCATTGAATTTTGGAGACCATAAGCCTTCACATTTCTGGTACTGAAAGACCAAAACAGCTACTTTCTTTTTTAAGTTTTGTCAGCGTTTAGCCTAGAGCATCATGTAATCATTCGCAGCACAAATTTAGTGACACGCCGTGTACCAACGCGGCTATGGACAATTATATCATACCCTCCTTCTCACCTCTGCCAGGCCTCCTCAACTCATGAGGCACGCTGGCATCGCTGGCGATCGCGGAGCTCTCATGAGTGCACGAGATGATTTGAGCTTTGATCAGTCTATACCTCCGATGTCACGCGCAGTTTCTGAGGCCATCCCATAGTGCGCCCGGCAGCATGCACTGCGTTTGGCAACAGAGACGAAGATCAAGAAGTGATTCATATCTGCTCCAACAGGTGCCGCCACTCTTACTTCCGCGCATTCTACAGCTCATGACAGCCAATCAGATCAGCAGCCACAGTGTCGTCTAATGGCCAGGGTACGCCGTTCTATGAATGGGTGGTTTAAAACGGGAGTTGCAGCGATCTGCAGCGATTCGCAGCTTCAAAGCATTGTAACAAATTATACAGTTTACGCAGAGAGCTCATAATCGGTCTCTAAATGGCCTTTAGGACCTGGTCTACCAGCCCAATGTGTTCGTACAAAATTGGCGAAACCATTCCAGGGTCTCTTCAATTTAGTCTGCTACAACCACACATGCTATAACAAAAAGTATAGGAAGCCAGCAGCTGATTTTATTATAGCTCATGATGTTGTCCTAGTTGCTCCCACTCAATGAACAAAAATTCACTTCGATTAGGATAACCTTTCAGAATTATATTTGATGTTTTCTATGACACTGTTAATACATGAAGCACACCAGCGAAAACAAGCTGAAAACAAGCAGCGAAAACAAGCTGTTAACACTGTGTGTTATAGAAGCTCTGTTACCATAGAATTGCTCTGCTGTGCCTGAAATCAGGGATTTGAGTCCCGCCTGCAATGTAATGGAAAGCGATGCAGAAACACTTGTGCACTGTTTTAGGTGTGCAAGAAAGAACCTCAGGTGGTCCAAACTGGTTCAGAGCCTACTACTATGACTTGAGTCATAACTAGAGACTGGATTATAGGAAAATGCCTATTTTGTTTCTTGCATTTCTATCGTGCCACTGTGATATATCAGCATGAATTAGAGGTAAAGAAGAGCTTTTGTAGTATTTTTATTGTGCCTATAAATGCCTATTTTCAAGATCGGTGCCTACATGTATGCTATTTAACATCAAATTTTGCTCTCGAGTACAGTTGAAGACATGTATTCATGTTATCAGGCAAAGTTGAGCTTTCGTAACTGTATGGGGTGCAACCTATATTCAATCTCATAAGTTCCTTTCAGTAGTATCAAGGCTACAGGGCTTCTTAGTGAATAGGAAGGCAAATTTGCCTCTACATATACCGTAATTACTCGAATCTAACGTGCACATTTTTTCCGGTTAAGCGAGTTCATAAATCACATGCACGTTAGAATCGAGTACGGAAAAAAAATTAATACGGTCATTCTATTGCTGTCGGCATTTTCAAAATGGCCGCCCCCTACGTGCGTCGGCATGGCGCGTCGGCCATTTCTGCCTATGTGTTTCCCATGTGCGGCACTTTGTACGTGTGCTGAGGAGTTCGTCATCTTGTAGTGCATTAGCATCGATGGCATGGAAGGGCCGACTCGAAAAACTCGACGAGTGCACCACGATGCCGCTTTTAAAAGAAAAGTCATCGCGTGTGCCGAAACAGACGGAAATCGGGTCGCATCGCGGTCGTTCGGAATTCCCGAATTGTGCGTGCGGGACTGGCGGAAACAAAATCAGAAGATTGTCGACAGCAAAGATTCACGCAAAGGCTTCATTGGACCACAGCAGGGTCGGTTTCCGCAAACTGAAGAAAGAGCTGCTCGGCGAGTATGTGATTGAGCAGTGAGCGGCACAGCGGCCCGTGACGACAGGACAGCTCCAAGTGCAGGCTATGCAGTTAGCCTTGGAAAAAGGGCTAATACGGAGCCAGTTTAAAGCGAGAAGTTGCAGGCTAACTAACTTTATGAAGAGGAAACGCTTTTCCCTTCGAAGGCGAACGCGCATATGCGAAATGTTTCCGAAGGAGTACGATCAAAAGCTCCACAGTTTTCAGAGGTTCGTCCTAAACCTGCGGCACAACAACGGCTACCTGCTTGGGCAAATCGGAAATGCCGATCAGACGCCCCTTTACTTCGACATGCCTGGCACCACAATCGTCGAGAAGAAGGGCGCGAAGCAAGTTTGCGTGCTGACATCGGGCCACGGTAAAACTAAAGTGACGGCAATGCTCGGTTGCACGTCAGATAGGCACAAGCTTCCCCCGTACCTCATATTTCAACGGAAGACGCTCTCGAAAGGAGTCGTTTTCCCAAGTGGTGTGATCGTGCGGGCCGAGAAAAATGGGTGCGCTTTGCAATCGATGTCTTACTTTTTTTTTTTTTCGTCGTGGAAACCGGGTGCGTGTTACAATCGAGGGCGCGGTAGAATCGAGTAAATACGGTATATTCATCCGCGTAACGTCGTCTGCTACGACATCTCCCCGGCATCTGCTCGCATGCGCATAGGGAACAGGAGGTGCTTCTGTGCAGGTACAGGATGATGAACGAATGCGAAACCATGGAGCGTCATCCGGGGAAAGTATAGTGTAGATAAAAAGTAGCGACATCTTCTCAAAGATAACCATGACGGCATGCAAAGCAGCAGCATTTCACACGGGTAACGTCACGGGTTGAATGGCGCTCACGCCGGTGCTGCGTTGAGCGCTAGAAGATTTGTTTGTAGCGATCAGTCAGAAGACTGTTAGCTCGATGTGCACTCGAACGTTGCGAGCGATGGAGAGGGTGAGGCGAGAGCGACGACATGCGGCGACGGGCTAGAAAGAGAGTGATGTCAACATGCGCGCGCTGCAGGGGAAGGCGTGACCTACTCTGCACTCCCCCCACACCTGCGGCCAGGGGAGCGTGGTGTGGATGGAGAGACAGCGTTACACATTCTAGTCGAGCTGTTTTGCATCTAAAAATAAAAGGGTGCAGATGTGGGTTTGTTTTGTTTGTCATTTACTTCTTAAAAGGTGCTTCGCTAGGTCGCATAATAAATTTTACTTATACCTTGGAAGTGGTTGTGAGTCCAATGAAATGCTTTGCACTAGTAGAATTTTTAATTGGTTTAGTACAAGCCGGGAAAGGATGATGTGATGAGTTGAGCTTGGAACCTTTGCTAATTGCCCAGTGTAGACTTCGCAAGAACAATTCCTTCCTGGCCTTTTTCGGTATCGGAGCAACTCCAAGCCGGAAGATCACATGATGCAGACACGTCAACACATCATGTGCGCACAAGATTACATTTGCAGGACATGCCCATGCCAGGTCGTGCTCTCAAGCGGTGTCGTGTCGTTTCGATATTCTCAGCATTGCACTGCCTGTCACCGTGGGATGGATCCCTCTACTTGGCCCGTTTGGAGAGGCTGGCATGGGTCATGTATCCTTACCACAATACACAGCGTCGCAGTGCTGGAACTGGTGTAAAGGACGATGCACCAAAAACACGCCACGCTTTGTAAATGCTGGCAATAGCATGATGTGAGAATGGCAAGAACACCAATGCAAATGAAATAAAAGCAGCTTAGCCTAGCATGTCACTCAATACAAAGTTGAAAAAATAATGCGCCTAGATTTCATTTGATTGTTTAAATGTTTCTGTCAACCTTCATAGTACTTCCATTCCGGGCAACAGATTGCATCAATTGCACACATCACCTTGAATGATTCTCGCTGTGTCACCTACTATTTTGACGTACGGAGGACCATCCCTTGTCGTGTACGTCAACTCCACCATGTTGGGACACGCGCTCGTGAGATGGTCAAGCAGAGCTCAGTCCGACATTTCACCTCTTTCAAAGGCGTGTAGCATTGCAAATCTTGGCAGATGAGATCGTGGGCACCCAGTGCATGTATTCCTCTTCCCTACTTGAAATTCTCAAACCTGGTGAAAGGCCCTTTAAGGTGTTCACAAACAGAAGAGAAGTCGACCCTGTGCGGTTAGACCAAGTTGATACGAGGCAAAAAGACCCTTCTGGCCTATTAGCGCTCTGATCATTTTGCTCCTGTGTTGCCCTTCTCAGCTATGCCGAAAAGAAAGAGACCAGGAGTGTGTTTATTCGACAGTGGACTCTTAACTCACCATGCTGGACTAATAAGAGAGGGACCGTATTCTGCAAAATCCGCGAGAAAAAAAAATGCATGGCCTCGCTAAACCATTGGCACCTTTGTACCTTTCCAAACTGAAACATTTCTGTTGGCTTTCCTGTTGTAGACACAGATCCCACACGTATTTCTTCAAAAATGTGATTTTTGTCAAAGTTTATTGTGCCTATATATATGAATGGGAAGCGTAAAACAGTGTTTTGCCCTTCTGTTCCTGGCATGGGAAACCCGGTTTTTTAGTGCCTATAAATCTGGCCTCTAGTCATAACCCACTATTTAGATTAATTTAATTTTTAGACCATTTAACAATATTGTGTATATATTGCCGTTTAGGACTTTGCGCTGAACTGCTTAAAGGGATGCACTGGTTTAGATATATTAGTCGGTGGTGCCTTGCATTCTCCTTCAAAACCATTTCTTGTTTAAACAATAAGTCTGTTTAATTCATTTTGTTTATTTGGTGTCTACTAAAATTCGCCATAGTCTTTAATTTCATTTTCTCCTTCTAGAGGGACTCCAGGCGGTAACCTTAGAAGATGGCACAACTGCCTACATCTCCACGACGACAACTGCTGAGCAGTTGTTTGGTTCTGATGTGTCCGAAGCTACCCTTGGTTTAGAAAGCATCACTACTCAGGCAAGTCCTGCTTTTACCCGTTTCATTTAGTTGCATTCCCATGTTTATTGTAATGTAAGCAATATTATATGTTGGGGAGTTTTGTTAGCCGCTGCTCGTGGATCATCGATTGCATTGCACACGAAAGGGTAATTTACACGTGGCCAATGGCAGATTTCACACACTGGCCAGCCTATCGGTTGAATCTGTCGAGTAAATACAATAACAGGACGGATAATGCAGTAGAATTCCAGTGTAACAAACACACACACAAGCAACAAAACACACAATTCATCACCAACGTTTCACCTGCCTCTGTAATTTGCGAGAACGAGCTGCAGTATAGTCCCCACAAACACCCTGTGAAAGGCTACTTTTAACAAGTGTGCCAAGCCTCAAAAGAGAGTAATAGCTGTCCTGCGTGCGTTCACCTAACTTCGCCGATAGGGTGCCGCCATAGATGTCAGACTCTGAAGTTTTGCAGACATGCAGTGCTGTTGGCGCAGTTTTGGTAGCGCAAAACCCGACTCTCTTACACAGTTTGCTGCGCAACGAGGCGCAACTAGTGCGTGCGAAACAACGATTGAGCTAAATATTAGGTGTGTTGGCGCAATGAATCCTCATAAAAAGAGCTACGAATTTCTCCGCGAGTCGGACGCGTCACCGAACCACCGTGAAGTGCTTGCTGGTTCACTCGCCAGAAAGACGAAAAACAAGAGCAGACACATCTCTGTTCTCTACGAAGAACGACGTCAGTTGCTTTGTGAATTGCCATGGACGTAAAGGACTTCAGTTTTACTGATTTCCATAGCTTTCACGAAGCAGAACAACGAAAGTGCTGGATATGGGCCGCTGGGAACGTGTTGGGTAAGTGAATTATAACTCGCGTTTTCCACGGCTGGTCATGTGAAAAAAGTGTGATAATGTAGGCCTCCTGCTGTTGTTTTGAGCAGCCTTGGCGGAGAACTGGTGCAACTCTGTTTATGAAGCTCAACAGAGCGTCTTACTGCGGTGCGCGCCGTGCAACAGGGGACTGGTGACGTGTGCGATCGTCATCGCACACGTCGCGACTACCGAAAATTTGAAGTGGTCGTCACCACACAGCATCGCACACGTAGGCTTTGAAGGCTCTAAGTTCGGGCTTTAACTAGCAAACGTGAACACGCACATCATACAAGTAAATCACAAAATGTTGGTCGTGACAACAATCGGGTTCTTCCTGCTGTAGGTTTACGCGATTGCTGGAGCTATATCGGAGGCCTCGGTTTTGCATTTCATTGTACAATCAGAAAGTGGACACACGTGTATCCCCATTTGCATTATGTGCAAATGGAAGACAACCGTCAACGGAACATTCTAGGATGCGTAATAAAACAGTTCAATGCACAATAAGCAAGAGATGAATAGCGAATGCTACTGCAAAGGTGCTAATCGCTGGGGTCATTCATGCTGGATAAAGCGAGCTTCGCACCACTGATTGTAAGACACATTGCTCGTGTAGGCCCAAATTGAACACATTTAGGCGTTACAGAACACACGTTGGGGTGCTTGCCTCGGACATGATGTCATGCGATGCTCGCTTGCACTTCAATTGCTAGTTGCAGTGCGTCAAAATTACTGCAACATCTTTTGCATTGTACCCGCAGTTTCCTTCGATGAACTTTTTTTTTTTTTGTAGTGAGGTTGTATTGACAAAAGAAACTCGCCAAGTCCTTTATTTTCAGGAAACCGCGCCTCAACACCAGCGAAAGAGAAGGGCCTATGCACGATCGCTTGCGGACGACTATTTATTTATTTATACTTATACCTACAGTGCCCTCTGGGGCATTGTTGTAGGGCGGTATACAAATTCAAAGTACATTTAAATCAGTGGGGACAAGTTGAATTTCACGGCACTCAAAAAATAAAAACAAATAAAAAATACCGAAAGCACAGCTTACAATATCATTGTGTGACCGCATACTCCTTTAAAAGGGAAGGAAACACTGTGGAAGGGGCGGTCACAATGTTTTTTGGAAGACTGTTCCATTCATGAATGGCTTTAGGAAAAGAAGTATTTGCATACATTGATGTTCGGCACATATCATCACACACTTTCAAAGGATGGTCCCGTCGTGATGAGATGTATGTTGGTGGTCTGATGTATTTGTTTTTATCGATCCCAGTTTTGTCGTTTATTAGGTTGTAGAAAACACATAGCCTGATATAGGGTATTTACGCTTTGAGGAGAGTAACGGCCAACCAAGTGAACTAACAATTTCGCTAGACCTTCTGGTGAAGTCGTAATCACCCGTCACAAACCGGGCGGCACGTTTCTGAATGCGCTCCAGTGCATCAATATTTAACTTTGTGGCTTGGTCTCAGGCAGTGCAAGCATATTCTAAAATCGGGCGTACATTTGACACAAAAAGAACTTGTTTAAGAACAGAGGGGGCGGTTCTAATTTTGCGGCGTAGGAAGTTGAGCACACGACTGGCTTTAACTGATACCATGCGAACATGATCATTCCACGATAGTGTGCTGTTGATGACAACGCCAAGATACTTGTATTCATTTACCATGGATAATGGTATCTTTTCCATGAAATAACTTGTGATAAAAGGCTGCTTTTTCTTGGTAAACCTAACGACACAGCACTTTGACACGTTAAGCTGCATTTTCCATGTACTGCACCATGCTATTACTGAGTCAAGGTCTTTCTGCAGATGTTCGGAATCTTGAGTGCACTTAATTTCACAATATACGCAGCAGTCATCTGCGCACAACCTCACTTGACTGTCCACGCATTCAGCAAGATCATTGATATAAATCAAAAAGAGAAGCGGCCCCAGGACGGAGCCTTGTGGCACTCCTGAAATGACGTCTACATGTGACAACGACGCACTATCGATGATGGTGCATTTGCCCTACCTGGCGATAAGGGCGCTGGTGGCGGCACTTTTCGAAGCGCCACCTGGGCAGAGTCTGATGTCTATTGCGGGAACAGCGCTATCCCACATCCCATGCTAAAGATGCCGCAGGATGTGCTGGCACCATGAGGCGAAATAGACTTTCAAAGGGTTGTAAGCACACCCCATCCCTCTATAACATGGGCAAAATATCAATGAACGCATGCATATGGCATGCTTATGGTTTTATGCAGCCTAAATGAGTCAACACTTCATCTCTCTTGCGTGCTCAAATTTAAAAGATGGGTATCATTTTAAGGCTTTGCTTTCAGCCCTTGCAGTTGCTTAAGGGGCACTGACACAAAAATTTCGGCCTCGTGTTTTTTTTTTTTTTGCTACAATGTGTTTCTTGGGGCTTGTAAGTCATACATGGTGCATTGTTTGCTGCAGCGCATGACAGATAATTAATTACAGGCTCTTCATTGCAGACCAGTTTTGGTTTGAGAGAGCTCCACAAATGACAAGCTGCCGGGTGCAACTATCAGCGATCCACCAAGCGTGTGCAATGCTCGGCCACGTCAGCACGCAGAACTGCGATGCATTTCTGCACAGCGCGCATCAAGAAGTCGTTTCGAACAGAAAACTAGAAAGCAATGTTGCCAAACACAAGACTTTCAATTTGTGTGCTACGGTCATGGGTCGCGAGCAGTCACCGAGACATAGCCTGCCAATTCAAATGTAGCAAAGAAAAATGGCAGCTATGACGTGGTGATGTGAGGGAAGTGGGGGATCACTGTGGAGTCACTTCTGAGGGTGTGAATACCACGAGGCTCGACCGATCACACAATCTTCAAAATTAATGTAAAATACTTTCCAAGGTACATGCACTGTTGATACTTTGCAGATGATATACGCATGCTCACGAGAGTCGATCCCACAAGCTATCTCGCCCGGGAAGTTGTGTGTCAGTACCCATTTAAAACTTTTTCTGTTTATTGGGGCAGGCCATAATAAGTTTTGCATGCATTTCAGCCGAAGCTATGACACAGATTCGACGTTGTTATCCCTCTGATAAGTGTTGGGTCAGAATGTCATAAAGACCTCGTTTTTCTGTGAGAAAATGGGTTTCACTTACAAGACCATTCTTTTGTGCAGGCATCAGGCGACGACAACTGTGAGGAGGATGAGACTGGTGCAAGGTCTACAAACGTGAGTGAATTTTTTTTGCGAATGAGCAGTACAGTATGGTATACAGTCACATACCTTGGATGAATACTTTTTAAAGCATGATTAACTCGACTTCCACTGTAATTGTGGAAGAGGCATACAAAGCAAACTTCTTGCCGTTAGTTAATCAACCTTTTGAAAACTTAATATGCTCATAGAATGGCAGCTCAATCGGTTTTTGTACTGTGGAGTATACTGTAAACGTACAAGTTGTGTCACAAGCTGTTGAAGATGTCTGTATATCGTGCACATCAACTTCACATGCCACTGTGAAAATCTTGCATGCTTAATTTGCTTCTTTTTTGACAGCCATTTATTGACCAAAAGTGTAATGCTGAAAAACACACCGTGACTACTACGTATATGGTTTGTGGTGGTGTGTTTCTTTTATTATGTTTCAAGCCTACCCGCACATGTGTTGCGTTCTCTTCCCCAGATTGTTCACATGTCAAATGGGGGCACCAACAATGGGACGCCCACTGAAAAGGCATTTATGTGCCATGTGGAAGGCTGTGGAAAAACGTACACTACGCTCCACCATCTAAAGGTAGGTGTATGTTTGTGGCTTTGTTTTCTATGGCAGTGCTATTCACCCCTAGCCCATGAATTCTTGGGGAGTAGTGTGTGGCTCATGTCTGTATATAGTAGACAAAAGTGGAAATGGCGGACCAAGACAACATAGCTGGCTGAACACGCTCACTCCGAGAGAGAGGAGAGAAGAGAAAGGAGAGCAGAACGACGACTGCTGAATAACAAGGTGCGGCCTGTTGCATGCCGCCGAAGTGGCTGGACAGGCGTAGTTCTCCTCGAATCCTCTCTAGCCCCACCACTCCTCCCAGGAGAAACACTTTCACACGCGTTTCTACACGGGACAGTAAGCCTTCAATAATGCGTTTCGTAGCTGCACATCACAGATTCGGTTCTGAATCGTTATTAGGACCACCTATTACAACACATATGTGAACAGTTTGCCCTAGGAGGGCCAATCATTCATAGAGTATAGGCCTCAATACTCTCCATAAATGCTCCCTGCTTGACTCACCTGAAATGAAGAGGGTCACTGATTCCGTTCATGGGGAGGCAATCGCTGGGCAGATTCCAAGGGCTGACATATCGGCCCACCGAAACGCACCGCGAAAGCACGTACAGTTTAAAGTAGGTTTTTTTAGTGCACCGAAAAGCCGGTTGTGGTCCAAAGGCCGAGTTAAAAAACAAGAGCTTATGACACAAACAAAATATGTATTGTCAGTAAAGGCAGCACACAAACTTGCACACTCGGCAGGTACCGATTACAACTCACAAAATCACTTAGAAGGTATTTACATCAACGAGAACAAACTTACCGGGCTACAAATGCAATCTCACACTTTTCAAACTGTGCAAGAACACTTGGCGGCCCCAAATATTCACCACACACATGTACTCCACAATTCTTCGAACGTGTCTTGAACGTTTCTTTTCAACGAAACACTGAAACGAACTCCAGAGCTAGTCGTCGTCCAGGCGACAGTCTTCAACAAAGTACTCCAGCAGCATCATAACTCGATTCTTCAACATCGACGGACTGCACTCTTCCCGGACGCGCTCACTCATTGACGGCAACGCAGCGTGACATACTGCACCTTGTTTTTTATACAGCGGCCATTACAGAACATGTCTTAGGAGACAAGTGGCAGCGCTTTTAGCAGTCAACTTCAGGTGTGTTGCTGTGACACCACAATGAAACTACAATCCACAAGTGCATAATACTAACCTACTGCCTTCCAGCGTGAGACCACATTAAACTGTGGACACCTTAAAGGGACACTATTCGGAACATTCACGACCTATATGGTAGGTGGCGCGCGAACTGTACATCCAATCAGGTGGTCGTTGAGATGATCCTTCCAAGAGAGACGGTATCGCAAAGTACACTTTTGGCGATGAGTGAAATTCTTGGCGCTACGGTGGCCCTTTAATTTATGTTTTTGAGAAAGTAGGGGAGCACTAACATGCTATATTAAGTAATTAAATGCCGGAGTAAAACTCAACCTTCTGCCCACTCCTTCTGTTCCCTTGAGCAGAGCTCTCTTGGCTGCGTAGTGGCTATTGCTATAGAAGGGAGTGGAAGGTTGGTTGCTTGGTGTTTGTCTTGTCTTGTCGTAGCTGCTGCTGCTTGTAAAGGATGGAGACCAGCGCCTTTCAATACGTTGCAACAACTTGACTTTATGTACAGGAACTTAGGTACATCTTTACAAGACTCTTTCACTGTTGGAACCGCCGCATGTTGCCTCGGCAGAGGCGATAATGCAGAGCACTCTTTGCTGCGACCAGAACCACCGTGAGGAAACGGGAGCCAGGTTTGAACCCCTCGGTTGCCCCTCCCGATTCTCCTCACGGCCAACCAAAGCAATTCAGTCTGTTTATTGGACAGACTAAACACTTGTTGCTGTCCTCTCCTCTCGCTCTCCTATTCATGCACTCGACTGCTCGGTCGGAGAGAGAGAGACGAAAGGACCGGCCTGCACACTACGTTCCGCGAACTGTGCGAACGCACGCGATGGTGGCGCCAATTGGCTGCAGGCCCATGCCATTACTGCAGGATGACTATGCTGTCCAGCGTGACAGCCGTCCCGTGAACTCTAATCAAGATGGATGGGTGTCTATACACTGTCCTCACGTCGCCCGCCGGCAATCAGCTGGCCGGGGACCACCTAGCTGGTTGTTAAAAGGGGCGACCGACCACGGTTTTCTTACCAGAACGGTCCTCCTTAGGCCGGGATTATCGTCTCCCGAGAATCGGCTCTTTGGGAAGCGCGGCTTTTGCGACAAAAAAAACTCGCCCCTTTTGGCCTGAGACGCCACACCTTACAGCCGTGTAGCACATTGGGCAGATCAATATGCGCAAAACTGTAAATAAGTCCAACATGTACGCTATTCACATTGCTGGCTGTGCGTAATTGCATGCAACGCTGGTGTCATGTTGTAAGAGTATTTTAATGGGCACCTCGGTACAAATTTCTTAGTAATATCAAACATTTTCGGAGAGGCGCTTTATTTTAGTTTTGCTTGCATTGCATTGTGTGCGAAGCTGGTTCAGCTCACCTAAAACCACGAAGTAGAACAAACAGACAAAAAATTGTTCTTTTTCAATACCGAAGCACAAGAAACAACTGAGGCATGCCATATTACATCGGAATGTGATTTTAGGGTGCTTTTTTGATAAACAAAAACAACAACAGATATATGAAAAGAATGAAGTCGCAAGCAGCAAAAGAAACCAGTGGTAATATGCAATTTTCACGTTTAAGAGGTGATGTTCCTAATACTAATTCAATGTTTTGGCATTTGAGAAGTATAAAAGGTAGCATGGTGCTGGACAGAAATGACAAAAACAAAGCGCCATAAGCAAGTTAGACCGAACAAAAATTGCTACAAGTCTGGAGGTCATGGAGGCACTTCGCAGACACCTCAGATGTGTGATGATGCGATGAACGTTTTGAAACCGGTTCCTTCATTCTATTCTAGAGACAGAACACATTGCCAATTTAGTGCTGGTACTGTTTGCACAGCGACTGTGTTGAGCAGACGAACTAAGTGCAAAAACTGCAAACCTGGAAGTTACTGTACTCGTACACAAAATGGGTGCTGCATACATTCACAGGCCTTGGTTATTTGCCTGCTAAATTTAACCCCCTTAACCACTCATGGCCTTTTGGGCACTAATTTGAACAGAAGGCTTACTTTTCCTCCCGGTGTATATAGGCTTTGAGCATAGAGTCTCACAGTGAGATCAGTCTGCTTTTTCTTTCTACACTCCCTTTAACTTGAGAAACTCAAAGAGTTACGGTAATATCGACGCCGTTCACAACGATGAAAAAAGACCACAAACGTGAGGAAAGAAGCAGCAACATCTGCTGTTTAAAGCATTTCCAAAACTTCGATTATCTCAACCGAGCTTTCGGCTGCTACAGCTCAGCGACGCCACGGTACCTGGAAGTTGTGAATAGTGAAACAGTAAACTATTTTAGATGGATAATTTCTAAGCTGTAATTGGTGGTGGTGTTTATTTCACAAACGTAAGTTCATTATTAGATGAAATAATCAGTCAAAAGTAGCACTTTCACATATTGCATCAAAATCTCTAATGGTAATGTCGGAGATTTAAAACTGTATTTTATTTTATTTATTTATTTTATTTATTTGTATTTTGGCTGCATTCATTCAGAAAAGTTTTCTAAAACTAGGTAAGTCCTTGGTTTACACCGAAGACAGTGCACTTCATCTTTATTGATTACGAACTATGCTGGCCCTAGCCGACGCAATCAAAATTTATGATGTCACGACTACTGCTGTAGTAATTTCAGGGCGGTGTTGCCATCAGCATTTTCTTTTGGTGTGTTTTCTCGCTTACCAAATGACTTGCTGCAAGCATGTTTTCGGTCTTATGAAAGCGTAACTTGCCAATGCGCGAAAAATTATGTTTCTCTTTAGTGTCCCTTTAAAGCATTGTAGTAGTTTTCTCAAGTACTGAATGGAGTGTTGTTTCGGCAAGCCTGTCCAAGCTGTTCTTCCGATTGTAATCTGTTGTACCTTATGGGGCAGGTACATGGGCGTGCACACACAGGCGATCGACCTTTCAAGTGCCTTGTGGATGGCTGCAACAAGAGCTTCGTGACCGGCTACGGCCTCAAGAGCCACACACGTGTCCACACAGGCGAGACTCCCTACCGGTGCACACACGATGGCTGCATTAAGACTTTCAAGACGTCGGGAGACCTGCAGAAGCATGTCCGCACACACACAGGTATGCCTCTGTGGCTGCCTTGCAGTGCTCTTCCATCTGAATCATAGACAACCATCTTGGAATAATGCATAAGAATTGGTGCAGGACTAAAACTGGTATTTAATTGCATCGAAGACAATGTTCGCTCATGTCGGCATTCATATTACTGTGCAGTTGAGTTCGTAAAATTAATTGTAATGAAACATACATTGTACGATATCATTTCTAGTGGGTCTCAGATAGATTTCTGGAGATGCTACAAGCTTGCTACGATTCCTTACATTTGCAGTTCCTATTGCTTGTTATCGGCTCTCATGAACGTTTGAATCTTGTAAAAGTCAATAGCCACTCCACACAAGTGACCGTAAAAAAGTTTTTGAAAGGGTTTAGAACGACTACCGTATTTACTTAGGTAAATACCCACCTTTCTTTTTTTTTTTTTCAGCAAAGTTGATGCAAATTTGGGAAGAGGGTTCATTACGTTGGACAAAAAAAAAGTAATGGGAGCTATAACAGCAAACATTTTGCATGACGATAATAAGAAACAGCTGTCCAACCGATGTTGGCCTTCAACTTAGTGGCAGGAATATGGAGCACCTATTCGAGAACTTCGCTCTCCACAAGAAGAGACTGTCCTCGTTTTCGCCCACAAAATGCATTACAAACCTTTTTTTGTTGCCCGATGCTTTTTCTCCCGCAACGAACACACACGTACTGAGACTGTCCTCGTTTTCGCCCACAAAATGCATTACGAACCTTTTTTGTTGCCCGATGCTTTTTTCTCCTGCAACGAACACCCATGTACTGACGCCGAAGTGTCGTCCAGCCGCTCGGTTCCCATACTACGTAGCATACTTGACAAACTTTATGTTTAAAACCCGCCAATCGCGCCCTGCGCAGCAGATTTCCAACGAAGTGCACTACGGCAAAACTGACGTAAAAAATGCAGCGTCGGATGTTGGCGCACGCACGCTGTGGCCTTGTGGGCGAACCTTGTCAATGCACCAGGTTGCGCTTTGTTTGTTGCTTTGTTTTTACACCGCTGTGCTTGTGTGGTGCTACTATAAGCAAAGAGGTTTCTTCTGTGCTCAACAGATGGTGCGACTTTTAAATTTTGATTGACGTCGTGCGTGCTTGCGCTCCTCGCAACTCTTTAGCATCGCTATTAAACTATGTTTTTATTTTTACTGTGTCCTTATTTCGTGATATAATAGTGTAGTGTAACGTTGTTTCAATCGTAAATGGCACTAGTTATCTCACTGAAATAAAACGAACAGATACATGAATAAGTACTTTTTTTTTTTCAAGGACCAAGGTGGGAGTGGGTTCATTATGTGAGTGGGTTCATTAATCAATCGAGTAAATACGGTATATTACAGAATGCTTTTTTAGTATTTGTCTGGTTGTAAGCATTTCTTAGACGCATAAGTGCACCATTTAATACTATTTTCACTTTCACCCTTTCCATAAATCGGATGTTAACTGTATTTTTTGCAAAGTTAGTGCCGGGTATGTGTTATCTAATCAACTGCAGATGGTGTTTATTTAAATTTGCTTGCACTTCTGAGCGGCGCTCATTCATTGTGCATTGTAAATGTTGTGTCACTGTTTACTTTTGCAGGGGAACGGCCTTTCAAGTGTCCTTTTGAGGATTGCAATCGTGCCTTTACCACGTCGAACATCCGAAAGGTGCACATGCGCACGCACACAGGCGAGCGACCGTACGTCTGCAAGGAGGAGAACTGTGGTCGTTCATTTGCCAGTGCAACAAACTACAAAAATCACATACGAATTCACACAGGTCAGTGTTTCCGGAGGCCTGTTTCACCTTTTACACCTATGACAGGCTTTTTCCTGGCCTAACGGTGTGCAGTGCAGCCAACTCTCGTCAAACGAAACATGAAAGGACCGGGAAGATACGTTCTGTGTAACAGGAGTTTCGTCTACTGAGGGAGGAAAATGGATACCAAATCCAATTATGAAACCAATCAAGTTACTAGCAGTTTCATTTAAGAGATAACCGTAAACTACTGTTTATAGAATTTAGAAAGAATGAAATGCAATTCCGGAGTTTTACATGCCAAAACTACAATTTACTGATAAGGCCATGTTGTAGCAGCGGCGTCCAGCCTAACTTTAACTGCCTCGATTTATTCAAATGCACCCAGGTTGAAATGTGCAGCCATTTTTACGTTTCATTCTTGTTGAAATGGGCCAGCATTTGATTAGGGCTATTTTACGTAACATTAAAATCACTGTAATTGTTGTTCTCAGCATATACTTGGTCGATTAAAGCATTATTATACAGCTGTAAAATGGTTGGTTTTTGTAGCTGTGGTTTGTGTGTTTATCTAGCCCTTCTGTTGCCATTCAGGACAATATTTTAGTTCCATAAAGTGCTTGGAAGACCGCGTGAAAAAGTTCTTGAAACACGTTCAAGCATATGGTAGACTCCTTTTAAATGAAACCTGAAGGGACCAGGAAAATGTGTTTCCTTTTTGAGGAGTTTCCTTTATTGAGAGATAAACAGGAGTACAATATTCAAGTACCAAACCAAACATATTACAGGCAGTTGTTCCATTTAAGCAGCAATTTCATTTAAGAGAGTTTCCTTTAATTAGGTGTCTACTGTACTTGGGCAAGCTGTATCACGGGCGTCCTGGCCAACTTTAGCCATTTGCTTTGTGCTGCACGTGCAGGTGAGAAGCCTTACGTGTGCACAGTGCCGTCTTGTGGCAAGCGCTTCACCGAGTACTCGTCCTTGTACAAGCACCACGTGGTGCACACGCACAATAAGCCATACATGTGCAATCTGTGTGGCAAGAACTATCGCCAGACCTCCACCCTGGCCATGCACAAGCGGACAGCGCATGGCTTGCTCATTGACGACGCCCGCCTTGGTGAGCCATGACTCACGCTTTCTTTTTGTCTCCCTAGATGCCGTACATTACATTGTGCATTACTCTTCACCTTTTTGAAAATGACTGCATATATATGCATGCAAGGTGCATGCATATATATTAAAAGGATCTTAAGTCGAGCTTATGTCATGAGCTTGAATTGAAATTGACGCTTGTGTAATGTACGTATTCCATTGTGTCAGTGCAGAAATCAAGAGGCAACCACAAAATTCATTCTAAACACAGTGAACAGCGGTTACAACAGACCATAATTACCTAGTGGGACTGGTTCGTTCTACGGTTAATCCTCAGTATAATAAAATTCTCTACATAGTAAGGTACCTGTTTTAACTTTTTATAACTTCATATCCAAAGAACACCGTGTAGCTGTAACCTCAATATAGTGAAGCATGTTTATCCACAGTTGCAGTGTACAAAAGTCTCACTGCTATGGTTGGGTAAAATGGAGACAATAAATTGCAACTTTTGTGAATGCCAGTCGTTGAACTGCACATGATTTTTACAAATACGTTTATTCAAAATGAGTGCCTAGCAAGAGGGAGAGGCTACTGAAGCAGAGCAGCATCTTTTCCAGCAGTGGCTAGGTGGGCAAAGGTTTATATCGGTGCTCTTCCTGCCTTCAAGGCATCAAAGAGGCAGGGCATGCGGGAACCCTGCCATGTCGTGTTGCTCACTATTCTACTGTCTCTAAACAGTGTAGTTCTGTATTGTGTACCATGTATGCCATGCATCAGTGACCGATTGGGTATGTTTATTATTACCGCATGTGAAGTTACATGCACAACTGTGAAAGCTCGTTCACACTGAAAGCGGGGCATCCAAAGTGGCAAGGCGGCAAAGCTGAAAGCAGCAAAAAGCTCCTCTCCAGGCGGTGAAAGCGGATGGGAAGCCAAGCAGCAAGGGAAATCGCTCTCTGAGCAATTTTTGGCCGTCTGCCGGAACTCGCCCCTTTGCCGCCAGCCAATCGGAACACACACACGGCATTTGCGCTGGTGTACCTTTTGGAAACCCGTTGCCGTTACGATTATTTAGGAAGCAGTTACGATTGTTCAGGAAGCATATGTCATCAACAATGCTAGCATCTAGCAAGCGATCTCAGTTGGCAAGAAAAATGGCATCACTGCTTGTTTCGAGTTAACATGTAGGGCTTCGCTGGCAGTGCTTGACCACAAAACTCACTTTAACTGCAAGTAAGAGTAAATGCGATCTGTGTAATACCATCGAGTTGCCTTCTGACGGAGTGGTGAAATGAAACACAATAAACTGGACAGCAAAAGTGAGAAAGATAAGACAAGCCCCGCCGTGGTGGTCTAGTGGCTAAGGTACTCGGCTGCTGACCCGCAGGTCGCGGGTTCAAATCCCGGCTGCGGCGGCTGCATTTCCGATGGAGGCGGAAATGTTGTAGGCCCGTGTGCTCAGATTTGGGTGCACGTTAAAGAACCCCAGGTGGTCAAAATTTCCGGAGCCCTCCACTACGGCGTCTCTCATAATCATATGGTGGTTTTGGGACGTTAAACCGCACATATCAAATCAAATCAGAAAGATAAGACGAAGTGCTACAGCTTTGAATATTGGCCACAATACAAGCTAGTATCCCCGTCTGTAGCACTTTGTCCTGTTTGCCTCCACCTTTTGTTGTCCCATTTATTGCACTTCACTTCACCACGTATGCATCACCAAACGGCCTAACTTCTAATCTTCTAAAGTTCATCTTTCCAACTATGCTTTTGCATTTTAGGCATATTTGTAGGCCAAAATAGCACTGTCTGTCGGTCTTTAATAGGCAGTGAATGCTTGTGCATTGTTATTCTGTTGCTTGGAGGCATGCGCATTGGATTTAATTTGTATGCGTGTGATTGTGCAAAAGTCAAATTGTTTTCTCATATGGAATTTTTTTTTTTGCATGAAAGCTGTGCTGTTAAGTTTTTGAAAAGAGTACTTTAACAATGTATATTGACTTAATGTTCATCAGTAGTGTCCTTTGAAGAAATGGTGCATTTTGACACATTGTGTAAGGGGCTTGAAGTAGCTTCATAAAGCACACTGCTGCACGTACATGTCACCGCAGTACCGGACATTGTGCTAAAGCCATTTCAACTAATTTTGTTACGAAACTTATGTATTGTAGTGGGTATCTACTAAAGCAGAGTCTATCAAAAGTTAATTTGACTGGAAAAGTAAGCAAACCAAATTGAAAGTGATAAAGATGGTTGGATGCATTCATAAGTATATATTCTATATCAACTCAATCCAACAGGTACAGTGTACGATACTAAATAAAATGATAGTCCAGTATGCAGTACCACCATGTTAACCCATCACATAATGCATGTTCATCTCTGTGTTTACACTGTTGCAAAAAATCAAGGCGAGTGAAAAAGTTATTGCTGCCTCTAATGGCAACCACGGTAACGCCATCTATAGGCGTGTGTACGGTGGAGACAAGGTGGGTAGTTTTTCCCCCTGTAATCACCGTAGGAGGGTGCCAAATCTGCCCATTACTTTATGCAGGTTCGTGATGATAATGGTTCCTGAAGACCACTAATGTTATGCCAAAACTGTTTACTTCCAACTTTTATCACAAGAAAGCAGTAGTAAAATGGGAGGTGGAGTGTGCTGTGCTAAAAGCTCTGCCCCTGCCCTCCCCCCTTCATCGTTAATGGAAAACCCTGTGCACATCTATGGCCATTCCTATAATATTCAGATCGCTTACTTTTTTAATGATGTTCTTTTGCAGCAGTACATTCTCTCATGTCTATGGATGTGTACGTCCAGCCTCTGTACATGGTCTTTCATGCATGGTTTCTCTTTTGCTCGTTTCGCTTTACTTTAAGGCTTTTCTTTCCCATTCCTTGAAGCACTTGTGCAAGCTTAGTGATTGATTGTTGCTTCTATTTCTTCCTTATCACGTTCAGAGCTCGGAGTGGAAGAAGAAGAGATGGAAGGAGATCTGGACGAAGCAGGAACGATACAAGATGCAGCAGGGATCATGGAGGAGACGAGCCCGACGGGGAGACGCCGCCGGGCAGGGGGCATGTCCAGCATACCCAGCACTACAACATTAGTGGTACAGCAGTCGCCAGCTACAGCCGGTGACAATACTCTGCGCCTCTCATTCGATCCACAGACATTACAGGCAAGTGCTTTGCAGATTTCACCGCGTTTTACGTACATGCCAGTGCTTCTGAAATATCAGCTCTTTCTATGGCAATAAAGATATGTTGAGTGAAGCTGTGAAACTAACATATGCTGCTTGTGAAAAAAATATAATAGATTTTCATAAGTAGAACTGCTACAATTGCATGAAGCATTTACTAGTATGAGGCATATGCATAGGAGCACACCTACGTAATCTTAGTAATATACGTTGTATTTAGTCTGGATGCCAACATTGCTCAACAGGTCGAGTACAACTAACTTTTGGTTATACAGTTACACCTATTTATAATGTACTTCAATAGTATAATGGAATTCCTGATATAATGTGTTATATCACTTTACACAGCCTGATGTCCATGCAACACCGTGTATTTTGAAGTTCACTATAATGAAGTGTGTTGATCGGCAATTTCGATGTAAGGAAGTTTCATTGACGTTACAGAGGAAGGCTGAGGCGACTGACTGAGACTTCTGCTGGAGCCTGTGATTATATGGCTAATATGCATGTAGTTACGGGGCAAACACATTTTTCCAATGTGCGCTGGGTGATGGTCAATGACTGTTGAATAGTAGTCGCTCGCCACCCCAATTTTTGACAGCAGTTTCAGGGCATGCTGCGAAGTAAATGGGACAACTTCGAAGCGGTGAAGTGGAAAAAAAGAAAGCATACGGCTAATTTGTCGCATGCGAGGACTTGTGTTCACTATTCTGCATTCTCTCTGCAGTGTAATTTTGTGTTCTGTGCCACAAGTGGCATGCATCAGCACCCGACGTGGTGCTTTGATTTTCGGCAGGCGCGTTGGCTTTGGTTTTCCAGTGTTACTACAACACATTGCGACTGCATTTTTCTCAGGTTTACTCGCGATATTTGGCCGCAGTCATGAAGGCTTTGCCAGTACGTCATCAAGCAAGCCATGCTCATTGGATCTTAGATTTAAAAAATACTTGTTTTTCAAGCGAAACTCATTTTATTGACTGACCTGGTGGTAGCTGGTGTTCATCCTTTTGTTTGGCTGTTCAGCATGCTGATGAACAATGGAAATAACATGAATGACGCTGATTCCGCCAGAAAACAGCATTCAAAAGATGGCCGCTACCTGTAAAGAGAGAAGGATAGGACAAAGAAAGCAGTACGCTAGACACGCCCGTGCCAAGCTTTGCATACCCTTATTTTTCTGGTTGGGGAAGAGCTCCTGAATTTTTTTGGAGGGGTTGTTGAAACTAGTTTTCTTTACCGCCGCATAATTAAGATTCTTCTGCCACTTCCTAAGCACAAAAGAAGCCATCAGCGACTATACCACCTTACTTAAAAGGTCCAATTTCAATTTAGCAATGTTTTGATGGGAAGGGACATAGTATTGTTGTCATCACTTTCTTTGTAATATTGAGGTTTAACTGCATCAGGATCATCTATAAAAAAAATCTCTCAGACAACTCTTCTCAGACTGCTGATCTCCATTAAAAAAAAGTTTTTTTTGAAAGGACTTGGGAGAGTGAGCTTCAATCCTGCTGTACATTTTCTCTCACTCCAGGAAGACGGCACGCTGGTTCAGACGTCATCTGGCCAACAAATCCTGCTCGTGGCTAACCCTGCGCAGTTGTTAGCACTGCAACAACTAGCACTCCAACAAGACCAGACATTAGCCTTAGCCGACCAGCAACAGGACAGTCTTGAAGGAGAGGATGTCGTCATCGCTACAGCCTCCCTGCCTGACAACTAAGCAGTCGTGCGCTCTCTGTGTTCATCATCTGTGTTCATTTTTTAAAAATCTCTGTACATACATTAGCCAGGCATTTCAGTGAAGAATTCTCACTAGCTGCAGATTCCTCTTACGAACGATGAGAGAACTGCTGAAAGTAAGGAATTTTGAGACTGGGTCATAATTTTTGTTGCTCAAACGCTGTAGCGGGAAGAATGCAATAATTAGCATAACTTGACTAGAGCTTGTAAACTTGCCTAACATCACAGGGATTATTGCAGTTGCAGAATTGAAGACGATCAGTGCTGGATGCACATCCATTCAACAGGAACTTGAAGGTTAGATTGCGCTTTAAGATGTCCATGTGTAAGCTAATGACAGAACTTGCACGTGTCACTCCTATAAGTTAACAATACAGAACTTTTCTGAGGATAACGGGGTAAAATTATGAAAAATATTTTCGTGTTTTGTGTACAGATGTCTGGGACAGGTGTTCTAAACCATTCGGTACTGTTAACTGCTTAGCAAAATAGAGCATTCAATGGTTTTGAATTCTGTAATTGTAGTACATTCAATACAAAAAGACCCTCATAAACATTGGTTAGAGCTTACTTATTTTATTGAAGAATTATCTGCAAATAATTTTCAATGTAAGCCACCATGAAAATATGGAATTACAAAAATATTGCCCTGTGTCAACTTTCTCTAGTGAATTCATTCACTGTAGGAACATGCCAACTGTAAATTTATATACAGTATGAAAAAGTGCTCTTCAGCACATATTACTGTATGAAAGTTATGTTGAATGAGTGACTTGTTTTGTATAAAAATGCTGAGACATTGCTGATGCTGTGCATCACAATGCATCTCTGAATGTAAAAATAAAGAGCATAAGCTAATAATCTGTCTGTGTATCTTCGTGTTATTTTTATTTTTCTTAATTGTCCTTACAAATTTCAAAGGACTACATTGTGTTGTCACTGGGAGTGGGTGCACTGATTTCTTTGCTAGATGATCTCTGGGATTGTTGGGATGCTATGCTTAGTCTCGGAAGTGATTAAGTGATCGCAACTGCATCGTAAACACAATGCCAGGAATATGCCACACCTCTTGACCTGCACGGAATGGCATGTAGTATGGTGAAATACTAAATCAATTTAGACCTACAATTTTATTTTCAGAACTGTATTGCTGCCAATTTCATGGCATAGTTTCATTAACACACAAAAAAAGAAAAGTTTAACTTCATGATGCAACGCCAATGCTGCTACTTTGGCGGGATGTCTCACATTTCAGTGGTATACTATTCTTTTTTCTTTGGCCTGCTTTTGCTTGGTAAAAACAACTAAAACTTGCCTCGTTCAGTTCTCTAGAGAACCAACTGTCCTTGTATCAGTTGTTTCCCAGTCCTCCTTTCCATCTTTTGTTCACTATACTATGAGTTAAAAAAAATGGATTGCTCCCTGTAGAAAATAATGCAGTCCATCACTGGCACATAATGAATCTGGTGTAAAAATTCTAAAGGCTCTGTTGCCGCCCCTGTTTTCTTTTTCTGGTCTATACATGTCTTCAGCAGTAAGAGCTTAGTTTCGGAATTGTGAAAGGCTGATTTAGCTGCTAATACATGTGAAATAATTTTCTCTTGGGTATTTATTTAGGTAATGATGCAGTACCTTTGTGTTAATTGAGAAGATTACATTTATAGTGATGCCTAGTGAATATATGCAGCTGATAAGGTGTGTTACAAGTTACCAACACATCTGTCATACTGTGTGAGCCATTTTGATGCGCTCACAAATATCAGAAATTTAATGGCCCGAACAAAGCAGATTATTTGATTGTGATCGGCATGAAAATCGAACTTGTGCACCAGCCCCATAGCGTCAATT
Source organism: Rhipicephalus annulatus (assembly GCA_013436015.1). Classification (NCBI taxonomy): domain Eukaryota; kingdom Metazoa; phylum Arthropoda; class Arachnida; order Ixodida; family Ixodidae; genus Rhipicephalus; species Rhipicephalus annulatus. Next base: position 338,113 of record WOVY01004967.1, read on the forward strand.
TTTCTTTGGTCGCAGGATCATTCTGGGTAAATTCAAATGTGTTAATCTCGCGCTTTTTTTTTTTTTTGCTTTTGCAAAAAGCCACCGCTACAGAATCTACACCGCAGCCACGGAGACAAAATGCATAAATAACAGCCGACCGAATGTGCTATCTGTTATCTAGTCCGTCCCAGTGAACGCATGCCTGCCTGTTTGAGTCATATTTGCCCTCTCTTTGAAGGAATATTTTGTAAGAAGTCCTTTCCGCAAGGAGCGCTAGCCTCGCCGATGCTCTCTGCCTCTCTCTGATTCCATCTTCTCTCAACTATCCTCTACCTCCTCCTCTATGAATCCGCCACTCAGTGGAAACGAAACCTCCGAGTGGCGTGCAGCGTGTATGAGCGTTCAGAATCGTATATGTTTACGTCGTGTGGTCATTCGTTCGTGTCAACTGCTGTGATCATCAACCAACGGTGGAGGATTGTTGGTTGCGTGGATTGTACTACTGCGTAAGTGCGTATACAAATATTTTTGCTGTATTGAATTTCGAATTTGGTACCACTTCGAGTTACGTTTTCTGCAGTCGAAGTTTGTAGAAACTGCGCGTTTAATTTTACCTGACGAATGTGTGTAGCTGTTTCTATTACCCGAACTGCAGGAGCACATGGACGTTTTACATCAGCGTTTAATGATCGGATTATGCCAGAATCGTGGCGAGGAACTTGCGTGGAGAGCTGTGACCATCGCCATAAATAAAAGCTTTCGATCGCTACTGCGGCGCGTTTTGTAGCTGCAAATTTATGTTGTTTCGTAGCATGTCATAGTATTTGTAAGTTGTCAGCCTTACGAGTTGCTTGGAACGCGTTTCATATATGTGCTTCATAATTTACGTTTTCTCCATCGCGAGAGCGATCGTTTAACGTTCTTGTTTCCGGCGAATACGCGCGCAGTCGATCACATGTGAGATACACGGATACCTTGACCCGGCAGCAGCAGTTCGCGTAACATGCGCCAAAGTGTTGAATAAAATGTAGCGTAGCATAGCGAGTACTTCTGTCCATTGAAGTTCAGTTAGTGAAGGGGATAGCGTGCGCCACTTAGATGGGGGTAAAGATCGTTATAAAATGTGAACACGTTTGTAAAAAACGCTCTCTCTTTTGGCAAACGGGTCAGAAGAAGCGACCGTCGTATTGCCTGCAAATACTGATGTAGGCATCTCAAGCTAGCGTATATCGTTTCTCTCATCGAGGTCCACATTCTGCAGTCCGGGACACTGCGTGAATAGCCTTGGTAGCCTTGAACGCGTGCTTGTTTTTCATATTGCGACCGTCTCGCTTCGTGTGTTGCGCAAGTGTTTTGAGAAATCTTTCCGCGCACGTCACGGTTTGGCTCCTGCCGTTCGAGTACGCACACGGGATCCAGAGAGAGTTGGAGTTTGGCTATCCCGGCAGTCTGCCCTCTCTCTCTCTCCTCGGAGAAAATTTCACATGCGTGCCCCACGTGAGCTGACGAAATGCTGAGCCCGCGGCTACTTTCCACGATAACACGGCCGCTCGCGTCGTGCCAGGACTTGCGAGATAGAGACTACGCGATAGTTGCCACTAGTGCCAATCTGGTTGTGACCTTTCCTTCGTCCAGTTGTGCGCTCTTTGCACGCGGAGCGACAGGGCGGATGTCGAGCTGTGATCTGTGGAGCGCGCATTCGATAAGCCATTGAGCTCCTGTGGTGCCAACCCGAGATAAGACGGTGCGCATTGCCCCGCGGCGACACAGTTGGGAACTGATAGCGAACGCTCGTCATTAGAGGTTTCTAGCAAGCTACCGAAACACGTTACGGAAAGGAACCGGCTGACGAGCGCGCAAGCGCGAATGCACGGAAAGGAACCGTGTCGTATTTCTGCGAGGTTTCCGTAGCTTGACAGGAAACGGTTTATCCTTTCTTGATGTTCTCCGTGCGCGCATTTTTCGCAGCGCTGTTGAGTACTTCTAGTTCTGAATCGCATTTGGCTGCGTTGCTCTTTAGTCTGGGCTCCAAAGTAGTTTTTATTCGGTAAGCATTACCAGAAAAAAATAGAAAAAAAATTAGGCAGATCCCACGCCTTGTGGGAATCAGTGTCATGTAAAGCCAGTAGTTCTGTGCTGCATTTTTTGGCTGAAATTGAGTTAAGTGGTCCGAGGTGGACTGAGGTGTGTGCACACTTAGGTTTTAAACACGCCGACTACAATACGTTCAAATGGTAACTTATGAAACATTGGTCTGACATCAGCACTCACGTTAGAGCACGGTCATCGAAGCAATGTGCACGCTACCGGGCGATAATGAGAATATTCGTACATAATTTCTGTTCATGTATTATTGCTCTGCGGTCAAGCAATGCTTGGATATAGCTTGCTGAATCATAGGAATGAAAATGATAAGTTTATTAGACTGCAATAAAAGCATAACAAACAAACCCAACATGAGTCCTTTATCGTAAGAGTGCATATAGTGTTTATTACTTTCTTATAAAATTATGTAGCCAGCACTACAACCACAGTTAAAATTGCGCCGAAATGCCACCTGCATAAGGTATTTTTCAAAAGCAGTCACTAGACCTGGTGTGGCTTTGTGGTGAATGCCTGAATGCCATGCTGAATGCTTGAGTTTGATTCCTGTCAGGGCCCTAATTTTTATTTTTTGCATTCGTCAGGTGTGGGGTTCCAATGTAAGCTCTTCTTAGTGCTATCACATTTAAATTGCCAATGTCTATTTTCACTGTTCATGGGTAGGTATGAACTGTCAATCACCTGTAGTGCATACCTGTATGCCACAACCCATGGTATATGAGTATATCCCACACGTGTCCGGAGGAAACAGTTTGGTGCAGATGCAGCAGGATTTTCACATTATTCATGTTGTGACCAGACAGTCACATTCGTCAAACTGTCTTACCTTCCCATGTCAATTTTGGTCTACATCATGTTAAGTAGGCGATCGTGAGAGCTCTCTGGTAAAGGTGGCCAGATGCATAGATTGGTGTGTAGATATAAACGTGCAATGTTCCTTAAGTTTGCTAAAAAAATGCCTCGCATTTAAGGTAGGAAACAGCTGAAGTTTGCTAAATGTTTTACTTTTGAGATCCTGGGAATATACAGCCTATATAGGGGACAAAAAATATATATATTCCTGAAAAAGGATTCTTCATTTAGCATGGTCTTTTCCTGTTCCCTCGCATCTACGTTGACTTGATACTAGCCAATAATTTGAGCTATTTATTTTGCATTGCAGCACTCACCATGCATCTAGAAAAAACAACAAAGACCCGGGAGAACTTTGGTGGCTGGGTGCTGCCCGTGGAGCAGATGGACAATCTTAAAAAGAAGCCGTATTTGTATAATGCAAGTGCTGGCTCGGTATTGGAACTTCTGTTCCTACAGAGGTTGGTGGCACCATGTGACCCTTGATAAGTGCCAAATACAATTTTAGGCCAGTTTATGAGCCTGTATATCAGTTAATGACTTTTGGGTGTGCGTTTGCATTGCATAATGATGTTTAGCACAACATCCTACAGAAGCAAATAAGGTCCCATCTGCTGGCTTATTCAGTTAATCAGACAAAGAAAGCAATATACATCAACAAGGTCAACTGAAAATATAATCCTGGTTTGGACCTTGTTCATTTTACAAATGCTGGGAAGGTATAGCCAAATTATGGTATACACTAACCAAGGAATACTTTTTTTTTTTGTCACAGCACACTTGGGTTGTAATGCTTAATTTTTTTTGTGGACTTTAAGCATTGTGTTGTTCACTAAACTATGTGCTTTACATTTCTAGTATAACTTTCAACAAAGGTATCGGACATTCTCATGCAAACATCAGCTTAACCCCACTGCGGCAACACTTTGTCAATTCATTAAAACTTGAGAAACTGTGATTTTCGTAATGGTCTCACGCATACTGTGCTTTGTGTGTCTTGCATGTTTTTTAATGTCATACATGCTGTAAATGGAAGATGACATCGTCTTTCTGCTCTAAATTTAATCTCCTCATTAGAAAATTTCGAGCCACTTTATGTCATGTAATCTGATCTTAAAAAACAGCACAAGCTTAGTAATGTAGCCAAGAAAGTCACCAGATAAAAAGCCAAATTAATGGTTTAATATCACGTGATGTTATTTTTGTAAATAACACCGTAGATGCTGAAAATGAAAGTATGTACATATTGAACCTTAAATTTTTGCGTTTTGGTTTGCGAGTACTGGACATAATCTCTGCTAGCATTATTAATTTCCGTATAAAAAAAGTTCATCGCACTAGCAATGAAGCAGCACCATAGTGTTTTACTAAGCAACATGTTCAATCTATCCACATAGGTTATGGATGTGGTGCCTGAAGTTTGTGCCTGAAAGGATGGCACCGTGTCTTCTCACGTGTTCAGGACTTGTAATAAATGTCTGTTGCTGTTTACTTCTACTAAGCTACAGCAGTGATCTTCGCTCAGAGGTAAGCTTTATTCTTTCTCTTTTTTTTTTCTGTTCACGTAATTCTGCCTGTGTTTTTCTTAGCTAGCTACCTTGCTTTCACGGAGTAGACTGGTCCCAATGAAAAGTTGGATTTCTCTAAAAAAATAAATGCTGTAAAGAATTTTAGAATAAAGATATGATCAGGTTGTTTTCTCCTTTTTTTAGTTACACGTAATAAAAAAAGCGAAATCTGGTTTTTGATTTTTTTTAATTAGCAAGTGCCTGCAATCAATGGCAAAAATTTTCCATTTGATGAAATTAATTGCCTGCCTTGAACCCTTTAGAACTCTGCAGTTTTCTTTTGGGATTTTTTCAAAAGCAATTTCCCAGCAGGGAAAATTTTGTTTAGGGGATGTCTCTTGATGAATACTTAGTGCTTTTACCCCACTATCTGTGTTGTATATGATTGCACAACACCTTTGCTCCCATAAATTATATTGAAATAGACCGCGCTGTTTTTTTTTTTGCGCTGCCCCACCGTGGTGGTCTAGGGGCTAAAGCACTCGGCTGCTGACCCGCAGATTGCGGGATCGAATCCCGGCAGCTGCATTCGCGATTGAGGCAAATATGTTGTAAGCCTGTGTGCTTGAATTCGGGTGCACAGTAAAAAACCCCAGGTGGTCGAAGCTTTTGGAGCCCTACACTGAGGCGTCTCTCATAATCATATAGTGGTCTTTGGACGTTAAATCCCAGATATTATTATTATCATTTTCTTGCACCGATGTTGAAAAACTATTCATTACAACTCAACTATAACATGAAACAGCATAAACTTGTTTCTGTGAACAGATGCTAAGTCTTGTAACACCTATCCAGGCTTATAAACCTTGAATCGTCTACGAGTATATCATGTGCTGTTATTAAGAACTTAGTTGTTTCCTTCCAATTTTTCATGAGAATACTATCAGAAACTCTCGCTGTATATATTTACACAGATACAATGTCACTGCTGACATAGCTTTGGGCTGGATTTCTGGAGTCTAAAAATAAAATATATAACTGTGACAACAGGACTTGATATTGCATGGAAGCACGCACAACCGTTTACCTGAACTCTCATTAAGCAGTAACTGGTGGGGGGGGGGGCAAGAAAAATGCTCGGTTATAGAGTTGTTCTGTTTAATGAGATGCAAATATGGGTGCAGAACACATGTACAAAACCAACAATATCAGAGACAGTTGTTTCATTTCAGCACAAGTTATGCTTAACAAATTTTTGTTTACCGAGGGTCAACTGTAATAGGCTTTTATAATGGGCATGCACAATTAGGTGAGTCTGTTATTTAGCTGACATATTATATCATATATCTTAGCTAACATAGACATGCTGTCAAAATCGCATAAAGCTGCACCGGCAGGTTTTGTAAGTGTGGAAGAAAGTCAGCGCCAAAAGTGTTAAACAGTACTATTTGGGCTTGGCATTCTTCCGAAGTCCCCCGAGTTAAATGGCCAGAACTATTGCCTCAGCTAAAGCATACACAAACACTTTATATGCGATATAATATATGTAGTGCAAAGCTTTAATGTCTACTTTTATATGTGTGTAGTATGAAGGGAAAGTTCACTCGGCCTCATTTGTACAAGAAAAGAAGTGGCTTTAAGCTGAAAAGTTGGGCACAAAAATATTGCTCTCTTATTTGTGTACCTGCTTCTTTTCTTTATATGTGTGTGTGTTTGTCCATGTGTTCAAGCACTGTAAGTAGAGCCTGACCACCTTTAAATAATAATATTATTAATAAAAAAACTTTTGTACTTGAAATTGGCAAGAATAAAATGAAAGAGTGTTGTGAATACCTTTTTTTATTGTTTATTGTATGAGTAGCCTTTTCTTTTTCTGCTTTGAGTACTCTTATTTTTTTTTTTTGTTCTGATACTGTTGCTTGGTGGGGGGCTTGCAGCTTGTTATTCCCGTGCGATGTATAAATAACCCGTCGGCCTCTCTGTTTGTTGCTTATGTTCGCAGCACGTGGGTGTTGTTTGCAGAAAAATGTGGTTGATGCATAGCGCGCTGTGTTTGCCGAGGTTAGTTTTTTTAGAATTAAGTGAACATTTGAAATTACGTGGGCTGAAAATGCAACAGCTGCGGGCACCGCTTCATTTCTGTGCAAGAAGTTATATAGCGCAAATTAGTAATAGTGAACAAGTAGCAGCATCGTAAAAAAAAAAAAAAAATGTGTCGTTCACTTGAAGTCATTGGATTTGCTTGTAAATATATGACCGTGATGCCTTTGAGTTTAGAACATGGTGCGTATCTTCCGAGGGGATCAAAGTTGTGCTTTATTGAAGCGATTGTCTTCACTCACGGTCAAAACTAAGCAACAGCTGCTTATAACATCACGCTGATTTCTCAAAGATAAGACGTGAAAGAGGGAATTGCTGTTTAGTTGTTCTCTTTCAGTGTGACCCACATTTCTAGCAACTCTATAAAAAGATTATGCGATGTAAAAAGAATAAAAGCGTTTTCTCTTGCTTGTGTTTTTTTTTTTTTTTTGCTCTTGTGCATGAAGTGGCTTTTTGCTGAGGAAGTGTAGTGTTATCTTATGTAGTGTACAGAAACAGTTCTTCGTGCTGTTTTTTTTTTTTTTAATGCATAGAAGCTTTGACATATTTCCACTTAATATGCTGCAACCTTTAAGACTGTGTAAGTCAGAAGTGAAATGTTACCTCTAAAGAAAGACTCAAGATGTAAACTATTTTTGTCATGTTACTAAGCTTCTCTTTCATACTTACAATATCACCAATCTTGCCATGGTAAGATGTTTGGTAACTGACTAAATGCACTAGAAGAAAATTTGAGTGGCAATACCACCTTCAAATTCCACACCAATCGTTATGTCGTAGATTTGGACAGTGTATAATAGTTCTTGTGTAGCTACTAGTAAAAATATATACATTGTCCCTTGCTGGGGTCATAAACGTAACATACTAAGTTTCAAGAAATTTCGTAGAGCTAACATTGCCAAAATGCAAAAAGTACGCTGTAGAATCTGGGATGTCACATACAGAGATTTCTGTGAAAATTTTTAAATGAGACCTTATGTTCTTTATTCTAACACGACTACAATTAAAATACAAGGGGTAACTTTTCATTGTACCTAGGGGGAAAAAAAGATGATATTTTATCATTCGGTTGTAATGCGAGAATCGACTTCAGGTCACAAAAGTTCGAGAAAAAACTTTCGCTACCTTGATGTAAATGTGGAATTTTACCTTGAATTTCTCCTCTATTAGCAAGCCTATGATAGTGAAAGTAACAAGTTCTCCGAGTACAATTAATCAATCTAAACCAACTGAATGTTTTTATTCAGTGTCCCCTTTATAAGCTGACAACTTTTATCCTACCAAAATCTATGTTAATTGAGCTGAAATCAGCCTAGCTGATATAGATTGTGACATTTCTATGGAGATGTGATGGGTCAAGGTGGTAACTGCTATATGTTGTACATGGTAATAGCAGCTAACCTTGCCAGCATCCTCTAGGCAGAAGTGACAGCTGGGCAATTCAATTTTTATGCATTTCATGGGCATTTGAAGGCAAAAGTTGTCTGCGTTATATCAACAAAAGTGTTCTTGCATGCCTGTTACAGTTTTGATATTGAGAAACACTGATAAGAAAAAATTTTAAAAACCTTCATGGGGGTTTCACTCACTATTACCATTCTTTTATTGGTCCCCATGCTTTCTTTTGCCTGTAGTGAGCACTGTTAAAAATGTTAAAAAAAGTTCACTCAATATTACTCTTTGGTAAGTAGCACATACTGCCACCATATTTTTTACAATTGCTGCTTTTTATTTATATCAGCAATGGCTTGGCAAGCCCAAAATATACAGCACATGTACATACAACAACATAAAGAAAGGCACTTCATTAATGCATCATTACTCACTGGAAATTTGTGTCACTGTTTCTAACTGCGGTTTGTTTTTCTTTTGCCAATATGTCAATGTTTCATGAGCCATTGTTAACTCTGCCATTTCTCCCTTGTTCTGACATGAACAAAGCAATGAGGCATTGTTGTGCTCACTTGCTTCTTGTGCTCGTTTTTCGTGCATCCATCGTCACGTCACACTGTACCCAAGACCAGCCATCAGTGCTGCTTTTGTCTCTCATTGTAGGTATGGCTGAGAGCAATTATTGAAATCTGTCTTCTTATCATGGCCAGGCAAGCAACAAAAAAGAGTGAAAGAGAATCACTTGCATTGTCCATCTTAATCGCATGTTCCAGTGAAGTAATTGTTAAACTGCCGTGCTCTTTCTCTCTTATCATCTTGCACAGGCTTGACAATGTTGGGGAGATGTAAATCTGGCCATAATGGCTTAGCTTGGCTCACTTAACAGTCCTATTTCACTTGCAGAGCAAGTTTTAGGAACATGATTACGGATGCTGGGTCATGTTGGTTTCTTTAAAAATTTAGTGGAGTGCCACTATTGAATCATGTCTTTAAACTGAAAAGCCCATTTTTTCCTCCAGTGAACTGTCACATTAGGCATCATGATTTCTTTGTAAAAGGTGTAGCTCTGACATGGGCCTTTTGCTATATATATGTGACCTAGTGCATACATTGCAAAAGGCACACAAACATGCCAATCTTACAAATGCACCTAAATAGTCTGTATTTTACACTTTTCGATGTTACAACAGCTTCATGTATTTCCATTTCTAGAGCATTCCATTTAATCTTTCTTTTATCTGCAGTTGTATTGCAAACTGATTAAACTAGTTGGTCAACATGCTCTATTGAAGAACCCTCTTACAATGTCAAGGAGATTAAAAAATATAGCTTACTTTTCTGTACTTATGTGCTTCTATAAAAAGAAATGTCACAAGATGTAACATGTTGTTGTTTGCTGCAACCAGAACTGGTATTAGCTTGAGCAAAGAGCAGTTGCATAGGCACATGTGCTGTGGAGAAGTCCTGCTGCTTCCTGCCTCTAAAAAAAATTAATAACAATTTCAAACAAAAAAAAGTGGGCTTTACAATATGTGATCTAGGGAACAAAGCAACAAGTTTGACTAACAAGCAGAGGGCTGCTGTGTGTTCTTTTTTTCTCTCTACTCTGCCCCTCACCGTTACTCTGGTAATTAGGCACCATGGTGGACCTTTGTGCTGTGTGCATTGTCTTTGTTCCTGTACCAACTGTTGGACGCTTTAGATGGCAAGCAGGCCATCAAGGTACAGAATACCCCACTGGAGGAAGTTTACGACCATGGTTGTGATGCCCTGTCTACTTGTAAGTGTGCCCTCCTTTTCACTCGGTGCATAATCAATGCTTCATTGATAGAAAGAAATGTGCGTGTTTGTTTTAGTTGTAGTCCTCTCTTTTGGCACTAAGCATTGTGCCGAGCACTGTATCTGCGTTTGATTACTTTGGGCGACAGTTGCACAGCTCTTTGTTGTGCGCACCCCGCCGGGGTGGTCTAGTGGCTAAGGTACTCGGCTGCTAACCCGCAGGTCGCGCGATCGAATCCCGGCTGCGGCGGCTGCATTTTCGATGAAGGCGGAAATGTTGTAGACCCATGTGCTCAGATTAGGGTGCATGTTAAAGAACCCCAGGTGGTCGAAATTTCTGGAGCCCTCCATTACGGCGTCTCTCATAATCATATGGTGGTTTTGGGACATTAAATCACACATATCAATCAATCTTTGTTGTGCGCATAGTAAAAGTGATGGAAATGTCTTCCCTAGGGGTAAGCATCTGCAGTTATGTTCTATCTTGCATAGTTCGGCCAGCTAGTGTACGTGAAAAGTGATCAGTCGAAAATGTGGCCCCTGATTTGTGTTGAAACATGTGATTTCATGAGGTAGCCCTGAGAAATTCCTTCATTTACACTTCTGCCACGTTTGCGTACTTATGAATGTTACATGTCGACCAGATGCGAGAGCTTTTTAAAAATACTTTCAGCATTGCACACATTGCTGTAAAAGTATTGGAGTTTCACTGCATAGTGTTGCAGATTCGTTATAGTGGTAAACCCAGTGGCTGTGACATTCAAAATTAACCAGCTTAGTTATGTCCAATACTTCTGTATGTGAAGTAAATATGAAACTGTTCTTTCTTCGACTCAAAAAAAGTGAGCATAGCCTAGTCTTTTCAATGGCATTGCCATTTACAGAGACAAAATAATATATTCAGGACGTAAACCAGTAGAGTAATAGGTCCTTGATCATTACTTTTACTAGGCTGGACAATACTAGTACAGTTGAACCCATTTATATGAGGCACTGATGTAATACGATTATTCAGCATAATAAACACCAGTGTGCCTACATCAAAAAAGGGGTTGATCACAAATTGATAATGTGGTGCCTTGATTATAAGAGACCCCTCATGTAAGAAAAAATAACTACTTTCTGGTCTGTTTCTCATATGAGGGGGTTTAATTAAATAATGTTTTTGATTTGTTTTCAGTGAGCCTAATGCAAGCATAACAAGTGGTATAAAATCGTAAACTGTGCTTCCTTATTAGCTTTGTATCACTGTGCAAAGTTTTCACACAGTCCAGATTATAAAAATTATAAAATGGAGTGTTTAGGTAACTATGTTTTCAGGTTTATTTAATGTACACTTTGCCTTGAGCCTATATCTCTATACAAAACCAAATTGTAACAGCTATAGAAAGCACTCCTTAATAAGAAAATCAACACGCCTTTGTGCTGTTATAGTGGAAATCTTGACTATAAACTGCTCTAGTGTTTCATGTTTTTTATTGATAACCTACCTATCAATAAAAAAAGGCTTTACCTCTTCCTTTTGTTGAAACGTTCTAATACCAATCTAAAGTGCTGTCGTTCTGTAAACATGTATGAATGTTATAGCACTGGATGTAACTTCAATATACAGTAAAACCTCATTAATTCAAACTCTGTTATTTTAAAATCTCACTCAATTGAATATATTTTGGCATTTTTCAACGAAAGTTTGAGTGGGTAATTTGAAGAGATGGTCAGCTCCAGTCCGGTTAATTCGAAAAATTCGGGGGGCTTGTGCCTATTCCCGATCCCGATTTTGCTGCAAATCCGTGGAAACGACAGCCTTTAAAGAGCCAAAAAGCAATGCAACATATCGATACTAATGAGTGGCAGCTGAAGCACCCCAGCCTTGCTCTTCTAAAACAAAAAAAAAAAGAAAAGAAATGGTCTCATGGTCAACCGAAACTGCTTCTGCAGAAAACAAAACATGTTTCACTGCAACACAGCAGTGACGCATGGGCAGCATATTGCATGTTTTTCGCTATGCCAGCGCATGATGATTTGCCCATTCTTACTGTGATTGTGAAGAAATTTAATAAACAGTTTGGCGGAATTAGCAATGTATGCAAACCTCTGATTGCTGGTTGCTCCAGCAATTTGTGCATTCGCACTGCTAGCTCAGTTCTTGCCTGCACCGCCTACTTCAAAAGCTGAAATCGAAAGTTCAGTGATCATGCTTGCCAGCCAAACCTATCGCAAATTTCGTCACACTGGCCATTATTCAATTTCTTGTTTTACCAGAAAGATAAGGCGAACGGTCGCACCATGATGTGCTGACGCAGCGAGGAGCAGGCGTCATGCTGCCCACATGCAACTACCGTCTTGCTTTTCGCAAGCGCACATTTCAGTTGTTGCGACACAGTCTTTTTTCTCTCTCTTTCTTTCCCTCTCTCTCCCTCTCTCTCACTTTTTTGTTGTTGGCAGCAGTGAGACTTGTCATTTCTCTGTCTTTGCGGCAAAATTAAGACTAGGTATTGCGGAAAAACATAACCCTTGAAGACGCAAACTAGCCAGCACAGCAAATGATCAGCCCTGATTACTTTGAATGATTGCAAGTTCCTTGCATCCCACTTTTTGTATGTTCTGTTCATTCAAAAACCCGCCTAATTCAAAAATTTCTCGCGGTCTCAGTCACTTCGAATCAATGAGATTTTACTGTATCTGGATTTTTTCCATTGCTGCTGTTAAGGCATGTTTTTCTTTCTGTGCTTAGTATGAAATTTGTTAGTACTGTAAGAGAATGAAGCTGATTATCATTCCATGTGCGGCAATGCTTGCTTGCCTCCTTTTCATAAGTTTGTTTTGCTACCATGGTCGTACTATGTTTAATTTTGGCAGCTGTAGGATACGAGTTAGAACACTATTTTGGGGGAGCTTTGTTTTAATGCTACTGCTATATTTATTGGAGCTTCTTCACCCAATGTTATCATTGTTGCCTTGCATGTGCCTCTCAGGCTCCATGGCATTTTCGCTTTCACAGAAAATGGTTTTCTGAGCTCACTGCTCCACAAGGATGAGGTGAATAAACAATTTTTCAGACTGTTGATATATGACTGTTAAAAAATTGCCTTGCATCTTGAAAGCTGTTGTACATCAATAGATTGAAACTTTTAAAAACTGTCAGGTTATGGAGCAGGGTGTCTAGTGGCTTGGAGAGCACTAAAAAAAATTTATCTTCGAGGTGCTTGGAAAAGTCGCGTAATTAAGCAAACTGTAAAAAAAAAGGCCATATGGAGAGCCGAGTTAAACAGAGAAGCACTGGTTTTCTGAACCTTTGTGTTTCAGCTTTGTGGACTACTGTAGGAATGCAAGGGCATGCTGAGCATTCATTTAATTTGCAAATAATCAATTTTTTTTCATTTCTTTCTTGTAAGAGCAGATGAAAACATTAAAATAACAATAAATCATTCTAAAGTCGCTTATCGTCTTTCTTCCCTGCATACTAAGCATAAACTGCTTGGCATAATTGTCAGAGGAAAGATAATGGTCAGGATTTCTTAGCCATGTTATTGTCTTATCTGTGCTCGTGAATAGCAGCCGATAAAACTATGCTTAAAATATGTACACTTTTCGAAACTGTCTGTTCTAAAATTACCGGTAGTTGTATTAAGATTGTTGACAGAAAACTTTGAAAAGCAATGAAATATTCAAAACTGGCGATGGAACTAAACACAGCTGAAAGAAGACAGTGCCAAACATGTAGCACAAAAAAAAAAAAGGGAAAACGCAAACAGTGCTGACCTACAACAAAAGTTTATTTATTAATAATGCTTAATACTATATGTTTACAAAGTACTAAACAACAAAAAAGCAGGAATGGTAGACAAAGAAAGTGCTTAAGAGTGCAAACGACAGGAGGGGCGCTGTCGTTTGCGCTGTTGGACACTGTTGCTTGCGCTGTTAAGCACTTTCTTCGTGCCAGCCCAATCAAGCACTTTGTTAAAGCAGAAATCACAAATATTATATAAACAAAGTACCAAAATTATCAACGTAAATTATGTACATTGCATGCATAGCCATCTGAGAGATAATCAGTCTCCTTAAGGAGCCTGCCGAGGCATATTTCCTCCTTCTTATTTTTATTTTGGACAGCACAAGTAGGTATTTATTCCACATTGTTGACAAATACATCTTTTTTTAAAGTCAGCACTGTTGTTTATGTTTCCCTGTTTATTTTGCTCCATCTTTTGTGCTATTTTCCTTCAGCTTTGCTGTACCAACACACCCAAGCATTTACTTTAGCAACTAAACACCCTGCAAACATTTTCAACATGGTGGTTACTGAGCATCAGCTCAAATACCTGACAGTTGTCTCAAAAACCCTCGGCAGCTTGTGAATGTGGTGTGATGTAAGTCATGAGAGGGGCAAAATAATGTAATGGGTCTCAGTTTTTATATGTTAGAACACAGAAACGTAGGCCATGTCGGCATTACTTATCTGAAGATTGTGAATGCATTACTCAAGTAATAAAATAAGCAAAGAAACAAAGCATTTCAAAGTGCTATACATACATGAATTTGAGAGCAGAAGTATTGGCTGTGGTAGCATTAACAGCAGGTGTAAATACTAATGACCAGCTTGCAAAAGATATTAAATGGTGGATACTGCCATACAATCTCAGATCAGCGTTAGTAGACTGTACGGGGTATTAAAAATTTCTCTGCAACTGTGAGATTTGTTGGTTTCTCAGTAAATTTTTTTGTTGATCATGGTTTCCTTGCGGAAGCCCACTGTCACTAAAACTAGAATTGTAACTGATACTTGCACATCACTACACTTGCCTGTAACACTTTCTTTTTATATTTTAAACAATTTGTTTTGTTTAATATCTCCTGAAAGCAGTTATTTGGATTGCGAAATTTGAGGCATTAGCTGAAACTAAGCATTGCTCTGCATGTTATATTTAATTTAAAATTAGCTTTGACCACACATTTCAAAGCCAAAACAGCATTTTTTTTTAATTTGTGAGTAGCCCACCATTTCTATGTGCTGTCATAGCTGTTATACCAGTTTGCATGTTGACAAAGGTGCCAAATTTTTGTCTAGCACTCTGATCTTGGCATTCTGTAAATTAATCCTGGTGAGTTTATGGTCATAGACAGTTGCTACATTGTGACATTTTTTTTCAATTGGAGAAAACTAACAAATGCAAATACTTGTCATGCTCTCTATTTTGCATAGTAGCCTATAGTGGTTTGAAGCTGTGAGTGCTCATTTATGCAATCCATATAAGGGAACATGGCCTAGCGACATGGCAGGGTGGGGGCATGTAAAGGGAATAGAGAAGGGAAAAGGAAAGAGATTAAGAATACCATTCGATGCTCGATCTCTTTGTGAAGTTGAACCCAATACATTTCATTCAGGAGGAAGGGGCTCTGCCACTTTACCATAGTTTAAGCATTTTTTGTGAGAGGGGGAGGAAAGAAAAAAAGAAGGAAGGTGGACACCCAGAAAGAGGGTGAGAGAACAGTGTCCACAGGTGATTGAATTGATGGTCTACAGGCTTCATAATTATTTTTCCGTTTATAATTATGAGTACTTAATTATCTGATTGAGGCCACTTACCGCGTTAAGTCATACATTAAGCAGCTCATAGTTAGCTTAACTTTATTCTCAAACATTGGTAGTGGTTTTATGCTTTTGTTTGCACTTGAGGCAAAAAGAAGTGAAAAAGAAACCTTTATGTTTTTGTTAGAACATGACATGGAATACAGATGGTCGCTGTTGACTTGCTTGAAGTTGAAAATAGCCAGTGCTTACTACTAAATGCTGTTGCTCATATGTGTGGGACGTGGCAATGGGAATGGCAACTTTGGCCAAAATTTTTCAATTTTTTTTTTCTGCAATTTTGACACCATGTTTTACATCATGGTGAAATATTAGACAAAACAGCACCAGAATTCGAGAAAAAAGCATTTCACTGGTGGGCTGTCGTCAAAAGCTACGTGAAAATTGGGCTTCAGAAAATGCAAATCTACAGCTTTCCCTTGGCACAGTGCCACCATATTAACATCATCGTAAAGAGGACAGATTGGAGCTCAAGGTAGCCACAAAGCTGCATTTCTTCAACGAAAAGTAAAGTCAGCTCCCTTCCGAGTTCCGTTTTCTTAGATTCTAGCTCTATTTTCTCAGCTTTCATTTTTCGAGCAGTTGCTGTCAGTCATCATTGTGCAACGAATGAGGATATACTGCACTTAGATCATAATCTTTGGTGAGTGCTGTAAAGCTGTCCATATTTGTGTGCACGTCATACAGATTTTTATAATTGGCGTTTTTGTTAGAGTTGTTAGTAAGGCAATATGCCCAGGACATTTCAAAAATATTTTTGTGTGCTTACATAAATATTAAAAATAAACCAATAGCATTAAGACACACAATGAGCCTTTGTGAATATATATTTGCAAAAATGTTGATGAGCCTTTGTCTAATTAATTAATAATTCACAGCGAGAGTCTATCAAGTTTTGTAACTCGAAAACTACATTAGATAGCTCAGAACTGATTTCGGTTATGATATGAGCATAACAAATGACATTTCTATACTGAGTTTTATCACTTCATTGTCATAAATAACAAAGATAGTTTTCATTGCCACGTTCCCTTTTAACATGTGCTTATGCTATTCATTTGCAAGTTGTCTGAATGCAAACTACTTTTATCACTTGCACATGCTGGTATTAAATCTAATTAGAAATATATTATATCGTCATCACTTTTTATTGTTTATATCCACTGGTATTACTCAAATTATCAAGCTTTATATTCATCACTAGTTTAATGTTACTGTGCAACCTTTTTTCGGCAATCACGCTGAAGATAAATGTTTTTCTTTGCAGTTCTTGAGGTGCTTACAATAAATATTAAAAGGTGGGCGACCAATTGTGTCTGTGTCTGCATAGGCCCCCTTTTGTACTGCGTAAGTGGAAGTTGTTATCGCTGAATGGGCAATTTCTTTACTTTCTTAAACTAATAAAGGTTTATCATTATATGGTGAGGCACTGCATGCATTGCCAAATTAAACTTACAAGGTAACTGAATGCCAAAACAAAAAATACCACTTGGGCACTTGGGGTTGATAATATGTGTAGAAAAACTGTTTCTAGATTTTATTCTGCTTCAGTGCTCAAACTTCTTGTTAAGGCTCTGCAGGGCTATATGTGAGTAGCAGAGAATGTGTCTGGTATTGAAGGATGTCTCGTGAAACATTTCTTCTAGTTTTCATCGTATGAGCCCCTATAACTTATCAAACAATGCCCCTTCCAATCCATTCAGCCTTTTGTTCCTATTTAAAATATTTAACGTGCTAGAAATGGCCTAATGAAACCATGCAGTATAAAGCCACCAGTTCAGTCTTCCATTGTTCCCAGCTTTGGCGTTGCCTTGGCTTCCAAGATAGAGCAGCAAAACAACCTGTTTCAGTTTTCAAGACAACAATGTTGACACAGCAGTGTTGTTATTGTTTCACATCAACAGGTTGTACCGGCTCCTTAAAGCAGCTGTATCATTTATCTGTGTTGGCATCTGCCAAATGCAGAAATTTTTCATCTAGAATGATCTAATGAATATCAATCATATTTGTTGGTTCATAGCATACATGCAGATTATAGCTGAAAAATGCAGAGTGTATCTCTAGTTAGTGGAATTGTACAATTCGACACGTGCATAGAAAAAATTGT
This sequence comes from Rhipicephalus annulatus, assembly GCA_013436015.1. Taxonomy (NCBI): domain Eukaryota; kingdom Metazoa; phylum Arthropoda; class Arachnida; order Ixodida; family Ixodidae; genus Rhipicephalus; species Rhipicephalus annulatus. Next base: position 355,526 of record WOVY01004967.1, read on the forward strand.
TAGATAAGAAAGCTCAGGACATAATTGTGTAGTGACCTATCACATTTATATATCATGTATAGCATTAATATTAGTTCTGCAATACATGAATATTACTGTTCAGACGCAGAGTATTACGAGAACTGCTTCCTTCTCACTGGAATTTCTGCATATTGTGGTGCTGTGTGAAGCTTGAGTCAGGTGTATTTCATTTTTCATCACATGGCATTGATGTGTTGAAGTAGCAGAGTGCTAAAACAATATCAGCCAGGAACTCAAAGCACATTTTAATAATTGGGATAGTCAACTACAGACTTTAGTAATCGGTTGAAACCTGTATTTTTCTTTGATGCTTATGTTTTATTAGGCTCAATCAGTCGGGAGAGCCTAAATATGTTTATGTATCAAATACAATTTTTCTGGGTATATTCATCAGTGAAAGCGAGTTCGTGACTCTGCATGATGCAATAAAGCAGGGAACATTCTGTATTGGTTTACTTTTATGAACAACCAGCTTTTCATGTGCATCGTGCATACATTAGGAGCCGCCATGGTGGTGCGCTGCCTCCAGCACCAAATTGGTCACAGCAGTAAACGTGAAGGGATACGACAGCAGACGATGCAAGCAATGACAAGCCCTGTGCTTGTGCATTGGTGCTTCAATTGCTAGAGGTGTTTTAGTTTTCATTTGCTTTCAAAAGACGTTAAATTGTAAGCAGCCATTAGAGAACCATAGTGTTAGTGTGTGTGCTTTTTTCTTGCCAGACCTAGTGCACTCTCAGGCAAACGTGGCTACATAAAATGCACGAGCTGGAGAAAAACGTGAACTAAAGTGATGAGTCTGTTGAGCAAAACTGTGCGCGTGTAACGCGGGCTGTTTCACTCATGAATCGATCACGGTATATCACTCTCTGAATAACATGGCAGCAAACTCAGTGGCAGATCGAAACAGATTGCACCAGCCATTGCTCTGTCGTAGCTGTTGCATAAAAAAGGTTTTTCAGCTGAGCGACTGTGGTATTGCATTCACTGCTCCGATTTCATCCAGCGCAGCCAAGTTGTCGTTGCGGTGCATGTTTTGCTAGCCATGGCAGTGCAAAGTGTGCCAATTACTATTACATTTGGGTTCCGGAAGCTACATTCATATTCTGTATTTGGAAACTGGTAAAATAATGTGCCTGGAGAATAGCTGTAGGTGCTACTGCCCCCAAAGAGGCAGCAATTATTCTTTGAGTTTGGCATTTCTACAAACAGAGCTACTGACACAAACGAACTGCCCATGAGAATACTTTGCGCTGTCATAGTGACATTGTGTATTAAGGTGGGGTGGTATCGCAAAAAGATGCCTTATAGTATGCTATTCTTATCATCCACCATTCGTGGATGATTGCGTTGATCAAGTTTTGTCAAAGTTACTTGCAGTGCCATCATATTGAGTGCACAGGACTGATTTTGGGGTGGCCTGCAAATCTGATGGACCATTTCCTTTGCAGTTTTTGTCACTACATCTATTTCCATCGCCATGCAACTGGGTGATTCTCCCGCACTCTTGGTCACCTTTTTTTTTCTGTCTGCGGTGGCGTTCTACTCCACCCACTGGCAGGACTATGTGACTCATGTGATGATCTTTGGCAAGTGAGTTGTCTCACAGTTCTTGCATACTTTCATCAATGCTACCCTCTTACCAATAATATCTAATATATATATATATATATATATATATATATATATATATATATATATATATATATATATATATATATATATATATATATATATATATATATATATATAGCTCTAACATACAATAATGCCAAGGAAAGTATAGGGGAGGTTGTTGGGCCAATTTTAATGTAAATGTGAAGAAAGAAAAGTGGGTGAAAAGATAACTTGCCGTGGGCAGGATCGGAATCTGCGACATTCGAATATATATATATATATATATATATATCACTGAGCAGAAGGTTTCTTTTGTTAGCCAATGACCGCCCTCTAGACTGTTATCATCAGTAGAAATTTCTCAAGCACCAATTTGAAACCATTGTTTTGCTAATGAAACGTGATATCAGAACTGACATTTGATGTTGAAACTTTCCTGATATATCTGGAGTAGAATAGAATTAAATCCATTGTTTCAGTAATCACCTTCTGAGAGCAAAAGTAGCAGTTTTGCAAAAAAAGTTTGCTGTGCTCCGATTGTAGAGCCAGCTATGGAAAAAGGGGTATGGTAAGCCTCTAGGTCTTTTTTTTTTCTTTTTAATTATATTACCTTTTTATTATATTAAAGGCAGTTTGTAAGTACTGCTTACAATCAGAATAATTGAAAGTGAAATCGGCATGAGCTAGTAATGAGAAAACACTGCTGTTCTAAAAGAAATTGTAAAAGGAAGTGTATGATCAGGTGAAACATGTGATATGCACCTTAGCCGATTGGCCTCTCAAAGTTGCAAAACAGAATAAGGAAACGCAGGATGGACGTGATAGACACTGAGATGCAGTGCTGAGATGGAAACGTAAGATATCTACTGTGTAGATGTTACTTTAGCTCGTGGGGTCATTCAATTGGAGAGAACCAGAAAGCCATACATTGGAACCAGAAAGCTGTACTTTCACTTGCCCTACTTTGGAATTAGTATTAATGACAGTGGTGATATACAGGTTCATATAAGCCTGTCAAAGCACAATTACTGAAAATCCTACTTAATTGTAGGATTTCATTTTCTGGACAATTAGGCTAGAGGTTCATTGCAAGATTGCACTTCTCAGATAACAAGTCAACATAGAACGTGGCTGAGCACAACCAAACCGGTGATGTAATACATTAGGATGGGTGTAAGATTAAGGGACAAGTAGGTGGCACTATGCATTAGAATCCACATGGGAAGTAGGTGATATCTTGTTCAAGAATACAAAGCGAAGTGAGGTTGGGCATGCCTTGTAATCTGTTAAATTAACTGACTTGTTTGTGATAGTAACATTAGAGCAACTTCCTAGGTTAAAAAAAAAAAAATCAATGTGGATGCCTGAAAGTTCATTGATGTCTGTTATGCTAGGGCTTGTATCCCCAATGTGAAAATGGAAAGCCTGCTGTTGTGTTTGTTGTAAATTTGCATTTCCTTGTTTCTCTTTTTTTACCCCTCTGGGGTCGCCATTGTTATCTCAAGGTCAAGAGAGGCGATGACTGCAGCAACACTAGAAGAGTGCTCTGTAGCCCACAGATGTGTTGCACTGGCAGATTGTGGCACGGAGAATGGCGATTTGGGGGTGGAAAGCGGGCTTTTCTTCGGGGCGCAAACAGGAGCGCGTGGGACTGTTTGGCCAGTTGCATTCAGAGTACCAAAATGAACAGCTGGGTTTTTCTCTTCAACACTTCCCAGCCTCATTGTGTCTCTTAACGAAGCATTTTCAGTCAATCTTGGGTTTTTATATCATTGCTATTTACCTTAATAAACAGTTTTTACTATTAAAGACTCAACAACTGTTTTTATGCGAGAGTGTTTTCTTCTAATCACCACTCGCACTTCTGGTTAATATAAGCAAATTAAGCTACAAAGAATTATAAACAGCTTATTTATTCTTTGTAATACCCTCTATCTTTATCTTCAAGAGGCTTTAATAGGATTGTAGCTTTTAAAGAATAGATAAAAAGGAATGTGTAATAGAACAATGTGTCTCAGAAGGATGGTATATGGACCAACTTATAAACCGGTACGCACCGATGATCTCACCAGAGAAGGATTGGCCACCCTGGTGCAGTATCTGGCCACCCCCTCCCGTAGGCATTCGTCAATTAACTCACGGCCCTCAGTCCCCACCAGCTGCGGAGCAACTGACCACGGCGGCGGTCAGATCTGCAAAGCAGCAGAGGGTGCTAGAAATCTCTGGATACGGGCAGGCCACCATTGGAACTTGAACTTGGCAACGTTTAACGTTAGAACGTTATCTAGTGAGGGAAGTCTAGCTGTATTATTCGAGGAGCTAGAAGGCATTAAATGGGATATAATAGAGCTGAGTGAGGTTAGGAGGACAGATGAGGCCTATACTGTGCTACAGAATGGGCACGTCATTTGCTATCGGGGCTTGGCAGACAGAAGAGAACTGGGAGTAGGGTTCCTAATTCACAGAAACATAGCTGGCAACATAGAGGATTACTATAGCATTAATGAAAGGGTGGTAGGCATTGTAATTAAACTGAATAAAAGATACAAAATGAAGGTAGTACAGGCTTACGCGCCTACATCCAGCCATGATGACGCTTCAGTTGAAAGCTTCTATGAAGACGTGGAATCGGCAATGAGTAAGGTGAAAACACAGTATACTATAGTAATGGGCGACTTTAATGCAAAGGTAGGGAAGAAGCAGGCTGGAGACCAGGCAGTAGGAGATTATGGCATCGGCACTAGAAACGCCAGAGGAGAGCTACTAGTAGAATTCGCAGAACGCAATAATCTGCGTATTTTGAATACCTTCTACCGAAAACGAGAAAACCGCAAGTGGACATGGAGGAGCCCTAATGGCGTAAATAAGAACGAAATAGACTTTATAATGACTGCACACCCAGGAGTCATGCAGGATGTGGAAGTGGTTGGCAAGGTAAGATGCAGTGACCATAGAATGGTACGGGCTCGAATCCGCCTAGACTTGAAGAAGGAACGACAGAAACTGATACGCAAGAAGCAAATCAATGAGCTAGCACTGAGAGGGAAAGTACAGGAATTCAGAGTGTCACTGCAGAACAGGTACTCTGCTCTTAGCGAGGAAACCAACCTTAGCGTAGATACAATGAATGATAATCTGACGAGTATCATCACGGAGTGTGCAGTGGAAGTTGGAGGCAGGGTAGCTAGACAGGACACCGGCAAGCTTTCCCAGGAAACGAAGAACCTAATTAAGAAGCGTCAAATCATGAAAGTGTCAAGTACAACAGACAAAATAGAACTGGCAGAGCTTTCGAAGCTGATTAATAGACGTAAAGTATGCGATGTAAGAAGGTATAACATGGAGAGAATTGAGCACGCTCTGAAAAACGGAGGAAGCGTCAAAGCAGTGAAGCGGAAACTTGGGATAGGCAAAAGGCGGATGTATGCACTAAGGGACAAAGAAGGCAAATTAACTACCAATATGGATAGGATAGTTAAAATAGCGGAGGAGTTTTACAGAGATCTGTACAGTAGCCGAGACAACCACGACCTTAATACTATAAGAACTAGCAGTAACCCAGACGATACCCCACCGGTAATGATAGAAGAAGTCAGAAAAGCTTTGGAGAGCATGCACAGAGGCAAAGCTGCTGGTGAGGATCAAGTAACATCAGATCTGCTGAAAGATGGAGGACAGATTGTGTTAGAAAAACTAGCCACTCTATTTACGAGGTGTCTCCTGACGGGAAAAGTACCAGAGTCTTGGAAGAACGCTAACATCATCTTAATACATAAGAAAGGAGATGACAAGGACTTGAAGAATTACAGGCCGATCAGCTTGCTCTCTGTAGTATACAAGCTATTTACAAAGGTAATTGCTAGCAGAGTAAAGAAAACATTAGAATTCAATCAACCAAAAGAACAAGCAGGATTTAGAACAGGCTACTCAACAATTGACCACATTCATACTATCAATCAGGTAATAGAGAAATGCTCAGAGTATAACCAACCACTATACATAGCCTTCATAGATTACGAGAAGGCGTTTGATTCAGTAGAAATATCAGCCGTCATGCAGACACTGCGGAATCAGGGCGTAGATGAAATATATATAAACATTCTGGAAGAAATCTACAGGGGATCAACTGCTACCATAGTGCTTCATAAAAAAAGCAACAGAATACCAATAAAGAAGGGTGTAAGGCAGGGGGACACAATCTCCCCAATGCTATTCACTGCGTGCTTACAGGACGTTTTCAGAAGCCTAGAATGGGAACAGTTAGGGATAAGAGTTAATGGAGAGTACCTCAGTAACCTGCGCTTCGCCGATGACATTGCATTGCTGAGTAACTCAGGGGACGAATTGCAACTCATGATTACGGAGTTAGACAAGGAGAGCAGAAAGGTGGGTCTTAAAATTAATCTGCAGAAAACGAAAGTAATGTACAACAACCTCAGAAAGGAGCAGCGCTTTGCGATAGGTAATAGTGCACTTGAAGTTGTAAAAGACTATGTCTACTTAGGGCAGGTAATAACCGCAGAGCCTAACCACGAGATTGAAGTAACTAGAAGAATAAGAATGGGGTGGAGCACATTCGGCAGGCACTCTCAAATTATGACAAGTAGATTGCCACTGTCCCTCAAGAGGAAGGTATATAACAGCTGTATCTTGCCGGTACTTAGCTACAGAGCAGAAACCTGGAGACTCACAAAGAGGGTTCAACTTAAATTGAGGACGACGCAGCGAGCAATGGAAAGAAAAATGGTAGGTGTAACCTTAAGAGACAAGAAGAGAGCAGAGTGGATTAGGGGACAAACGGGAGTTAAGGATATCATAGCTGCAATAAAGAAGAGGAAATGGACATGGGCCGGGCATGTAGCACGTAGACAGGATAACCGCTGGTCATTAAGGGTCACCAACTGGATTCCCAGAGAAGGGAAGCGGGGTAGGGGGAGACAGAAGGTCAGGTGGGCAGATGAGATTAAGAAGTTTGCGGGTATAAATTGGCAACAGCAAGCACAGGACCGGGTTAACTGGCGGAACATGGGAGAGGCCTTTGTCCTGCAGTGGACGTAGACAGGCTGATGATGATGATGATGATGACACTTATCATGCGCATGACTCTGTTGGCATCATTATATCTAAAAAGTTATTTTTAAGAGCCAGTAGAGGTGCACACAGTTATTTTTAATACCTAAAATGGTTGTCAAAAGCTCTAAAAGAGTAGGTTCGTGAAAATCTGCAGTGAAGCCTTTTCTATGTGCATTATTTGACCTCTTCGCATATGTGCTGGTACCCCTATCTTGATTTTTCGATTTTTTGTATTGTTGTTCCAATGGTGTAATGCATGCTTGGTCAATATACCAGTTCCAAGTGCACTGAACTTAGCTAAATCCAATGACACTGTGGTTCTTTTCGTACCTTCAATAGGATTGATGTCTCCGAGTGCCAATGTTCCATGATGGCTGTGCACCTTTTGACAGCTATCTATGGCCAGAAACTATGGACTCGGAATGTAAGTAACCCTATCAAATCTGTAATAAAAGGGAACTGGTTAATGCGACCATGGTGAGCATGAATAGCAAAGGCCACATATAGTTTGGGAGCAAATAGTTTCCTTGGAACCTTTCACTTAAATTTGTTGCTATCCAATAAGTGCATCTCATATTGAGGCTTTTTGTGGTACATTCATCATGCAACATAAAAGAACATTAAAGGGAATTGGTAAGTCAAGTGAGGTATGCCTTTACACTGTCCTGCTAGAGGGGTATATACTTTTCTGGCCTCTGCTGTTATTGCTACATTGCTGTTACTTTTGATGTATGTTTTTAATATGCCTAATGTTATCATTCTAACCTAGTTATTTTCTTCATTGCTCAGGTATTTTACGGTATTCAACTACGTGAGATTCTGATGTTTACGTCCTTTTGCTGCCTGGTCGTTGCAATATTGGGCAACGTTCGTATCGTCCTTGGCGGGAAGACTCCTCTTGATGGCCTTGTTAAGATTCCTCGACGTACGGTATGCAACTACATTCTAGTATCATTTTCCTTTCTGCTATTTTACTTCTATAAGGGTGATTGCTTACTATTATCATAAGTTTGTGCTATATTGTGGCATTGTGTTATGAATGAATCTAGCTGGATTATAGCGAATAGGAGTTACAATGGCTGCGTTATTTCAGCCAAAGGCTATGCACCAATTGCTTGCAAACTTATTGCTCTTTTTACTAATTGGTTTTTGCTTAACCCTTCACTGTTTTGGTATTTCTAGACGTTTTCTCCTTAACGTAGTTGTTTTTTTTTATTCGGTTGATAGTGAGAATTTCTGTTCACAAAAGCAAGATTTTCTTGTGGAAAAGAAATTAGTGCATATGAAGTTAAATAAGCTTTAAAAAGTTTTTGTTATTTACTTGTTGAATTATTGCCAATAAAAACAAAAGAAAAATGTGAACTTTGTTAGAATTGTTTATTTTTTTCATTTTAAGAATGGTTTTATGATTCTTAATTATTCTGGCAATAACAAAGAGCTCTTCTATCAAGCTGATGTGCTGCACTTGTCCAAAGCAGAGGAGGGGCTAATGCACTGTTGTGTGATTCAAAGCAGAGTTGAGCTGTGCTTGAAATCGTTTTTTACGTGGCGTCAAGCAATGCTAAGCAGTAATGCAGCTATAAATCTCTTTGTTTCTTTGGTTGCTATAGGAGCGCACGTTGTACCCTATGGCTGCCCTTCTGAGCCTGTCTACTTGTCTGTGGGCTACCTTCAAGACTGGTCTCATGATCGCCCACCCTGTGATGTTCCTGGTCACGTATGGCTTTGCTTTTGCAAAAATCACCATCAGGCTAGTGGTAAGTGAAATCTCTCTCTTACTGTGTAGGTCATTTTGCATTGTATTCATGTCTTCCGAACAATTAATATACTGTACCGAGAGAACGAATGTTGAGCTTAGTTAGCAAATTGACCTTCTGAATTCTGAAAAAAACAAACAAACGCTTGTTTCATGTGAGGAGGCTTGCCAATCCAAGAAAAATTTCGGAACAAGATTGTGAAGGCACTGTAGGCTTGCCATGATGAAATGTTCTGTATAACTTGAGAACAAGCGGTTGCTTGCTTAGTTCTCTTCAAATAAGGGGCAGGAACACATGAAGACTGACCGCACACTCGCTGGTGTGATATAAAGGAGACATTCATAGCATCCATCCATCAGTCTGTACCCAAAGCTCATGATGTGGCCTGGTGAGAGGTCATTTAAGCCTGTTTTCCTGACCTGCAAGAAAAGACTTGTTGAAAATTTATAGCTGTATTTCAATGCTTTGTTCCAAGCAGTCGTACCTTGCAGGAGTTGTTAATTTCATTGCATGGTACACTTGCAGCTGACAACGGTGTCCTACGGGGAGTTAGACCTTTGGGACAGCAGTCTGGTAGCACCGCTGTTCCTCTGCCTGAATGCTCTGCTCAGTGCAACGCCCCTTTCACTACCCATCTCTTCAGCACTTATGTGCGCTATGGTAAGGCTCCATGTGCTCAGCTATCATGTTCGTACACAAAAGCAGACACATTCACGTACACTCGAACCTCACTATAAAAAAGTTGCATCTTACATGAAATATACCGTGTTTTGGCGCGTATAAACCGCACCAAAAACCCATAAATTTCAGTGGCAAAGTGGAAGTGCAAATAATATGCGGGGTTTTTCCTATAGTGCTGCTTCACAGCAATGCGTGTTGTGCTGTGAAGCCCCTTAACAGTGTAGTGAAGGCTACGGAGGCGGTTTCCGCAAATTCGTGTTGCTCCGCAAGTAGCACGGCAGCTTGCGGCCGATTTTGGTTTCGCTTTGTTGCATCGTTGAAGCGTTTAGAAAAACATTTGGGAAGAGACAATTCGATCGTTCAGTGTAAAATCTCACTGTCACACCACAAGTATATTTTTTGGACGTTCGCGGCCGCTCAGTGACCCTCCGCATGTCCCTACGTCACGGACGTCATGTTTGCTTTTGGAAAGGGCTTGCCGAAAAGGTAGTGCTGTCTAAGAACGTTCCACAATAATTAAAGTAAGTTCCATAATAAATAAAGCAATATTTATTTCAGCAAGGCAAATGAGATATTATAGTGCCTATAGAGATATTATCAGTAAATAATGCACTACTTTTTTGACAAGGTAGCAGGCATGCATTTCTGTTCTGTTGTTTCCAGGGTACTGTTACAATGTACTAGAAGGGGTAGTGCTGTCAAGTTGTCGCCGAGTGTGAGCGCTCTTTACCTCGCTAAGACCGCTAGTTCTCCACATCTCGACCCGTTCGCCAAGCCTAAGTCGATCAGTTCTGTCACCATGAGTAGCGTACGGCGGCAGGCCTTCATGGCACAGCAAAAGCTTAAGATCATCGCCGTTGCCGAGGAATTCGGAAATCGCGAAGCGGGAAGACGGCACGATGTGGATCAGTCCTGCGTGCGACTGTGGAGAAAGAAGAAAAAGAGCCTAGAAGCCGCGCACCGTGACCGTAGGTCATTCCGTGGCCCCAAGACCGGTGCCTACCCTGAACTGGAGGCGGAGCTAGTAAAGTTCATCGAAGATGTGAGAAGCAGGGGTCACGCCGTATCGACCGAGATGGCCCAAGTGGAAGCGCGGCGACTTTCGAGGGAGCTAGGCCTACCTCACGAGTTCCGTGCGAGCCGTGGATGGCTGCACTGCTTTATGAAGTGGAAAGGGCTCTCAATCAGACAGCGGACTACAATATGTCAACGCTTGCCGGCTTCTTATGTGGAGAAGCTGCTCAAGTACCAGAGGTATGTAATTGGCCTGCGAAAGCAGCACAATTACATTTTCTCGCAAATCGGCCACGTGGATGAAACTCCTGTTTATTTTGAAATGTCGTTGGACACAATTGAGAAGACGTGCAGCAGTTCGGTGAGCGTGCTGAGCGGCGGGAACACGGAACTGCGCATCACAGTCTTGCTTTGTGCCCTCGCCGACGGCACGCAACTGCAACCGTACGTCATCTTGAAAAGGAAAACTCTACCAAAGATTCATTTGCCTGCCAGTGTGGTGATGGGCGCACACGAGAACGCATAGATGAACAGTGACTTGTTCGTAGACTGGATCAAGACGGTATGGGAGAAGAGGCCTAGTGCGATGCTCGCAAAGAGGTCCATGCTCGTTCTTTACTCGTTCCACGGCCACACAACTGAGAAAGTGAAGGACCGCCTTTCACGCAACGGCACCGACTTAGTTTTTATACCCGGTGGAATGACGTTAATGTTGCAGCCTCTAGATGTGTCGCTTAACAAGCCCTTCAAAGCGCATGTCAAGCGCTATTACGCCGAGTGGATGGCCGAAGGCTGCTACGACTTGACGCCGACAGGACGAGTCCGAAGGCCTGATATTGCTCTATTCTGCAAGTGGATTGTCGAGGCATACAAGGCCATTCCAGGTGAGATAGTGCGAAAAAGTTTCAAGAAATGCTGCATCACAAACAACAAGGATAGAACCGAAGATGACCTTGTGCATAATAGTGAGGACTGCAGCTCAAGTGATAGCTCTAGCGAGAGCAGTGCCAGTGAGTGAATTGTGACTGGCCTTGCAGACAGCGTATTCTGCTTGCTAAATAAAGCTTTTTCTGTCTACATATGTGCTATGTTGCTTGAGCAGTAGCTTTTGTACAGCCTTTCCTGTTTATCAAATGTGCGGGCAATACGCGAGGATTTTGTTTTTGTTTTTCTCGGTGAGCTGAATTGGGGTTGCGGATTAAATGCAGGGGCAGGTTATACGCGCAAAAATACAGTAAGTTTGTTACATCTGAAAATGTTTTCATGAATGTATATTCTTAGCACTATATTTATAGCCAGACTATTTGTTCACTTTTATAACTGATATTTTATAATATCTGGGTTCATTAATTAAACATGCATAGCATTACAACTACTAATAGCACTTTAACAGTTATTGACCAATTATTCAGACATGGTGTTCAGGCATGCTTCATTATTTTGGCAGCTCTGTGCACCACCACTGTCCTTATAGACTTAAAGGGGCCCTGAAACACTTTTCAAGTAACCATAGAATGAATTCACTAGAAGAGCTTATTGCCTCACGAATTCAACGCTGCAGAAATTTCAAGAATCCCATCAGTGCGAGGGGCAAAGATTTGCCACATGCTGCTACTGCATTCTCTCCTCTTGACGAAAACGCTGGAAGCTAAGCGGGAAGGGATGGCAAGAGCAAAGAAAAACGTCATGTGCCCCTTGTGACCTTGAACACTTTTTCTTCGAATGCACAACTTTTTCTGTGGGATCGCGCGTGCATGGCGAACGAATCGGGGCCTCTCGCGGCGATCTCTGTAACGACCGAGGGCACCATGTTCATGTCAGCCAATGGCTGATAGATGGGCTTTTTGGAAGTGATTTTAGTGATTTTTGAGCGTTTTTTGTGATTTGTTGAGAGAAGAGAAAGCGATTTGTAGCTGACTTTGATAATTCACTGTGAATTCCAAGCCACGTGCTGCGTTATATTTTGGTCGCGTATTGTCGGGAGCCTCTACGTAGTACTGATCGGCAGCGTTTTCTGGCCATGCTCAAAAAGTGTTGCAGGGCCCCTTTAACGCCTATAGATGACAATAACTTGATGCACTTTACAATGAACCTTGCAACAATCCTAACTTTGATTGCACGGCTGTGTAAACATTTTATCACGAAATATGGGGGTATGCACTGAGTCTTGATCCGCAAGGCAGCGATGCCATCTCCACATCATTTTGTAGGACCGTTTGTACGTGCTGTCTGTGTGTTGATGTGCAGAAGGCATTTCAGCTGTTTATAGTCATTCTTAGCACCGTACGAATCTTGAACTCACTGCGTGCAGCGAGTTTCCTGTGCATACAGAGAGTGAGTGAACATGCAATATGGCAACCAAACTGCTAGCACTCCTAGCAGATGATGTCAAGTGCATACCTCTTATGGCAAAAAATAGTGCTGGCTTCCATGCATTGCATATTAGCACTAAATGACCTCGCCGAGAAGACATTCTGGAAAGCTTGAGCTACAATCCTGGCTTAACCTCATAACTGAGACTAATTAAGATTCGTTCTTCAAGTACTAGTCAGAGATCATGCGCTAACAATATGGCAAATGAAATTACTAAGCCTTGAAGACTGCATTTTTTACCTGTGTAATTTGTCTTGCATATTAAATTTCATGCATCCAGCATTAATTTGTGCGTTAAATACTAGCAACACAGTCCACATGTTTTCACATTACATATTTGTAGTATCATCCACCCGATGGGAATGCGTAAATAAGGGAAATACAAGGTGAAGGCACAGGCATTGCACATTAATAGAATGGTAGCTTGGGCTAGTTGGTCATTTAGCATAGACATATTTTCACGATCACACTATGAATGAGGACAGATGAGACAACACAACATAGGGGTTGACTTCATTTAAACTTTAGTATTAGTGAAAGCGGTAGTAATATATCAACATGATACTACACACATCAGGGCAATCACGTGATCCGTTGCTCTATGGCCAGAAAAGCACTTAGCTTTTTGTGTGGGCAGCAAGTGTCATACTTATACAGAGATCACCCATCTGTTTTATGTTCCACGTATTTCACGTTTGAGCTGCTCGCAATGTTTCGCGACAACCTTGCACTTTTGAAAGTCCATTTTAAAGCCGCAATCACTGTAGTGAACGCTGAGGTGTCCTTGCATAGCTGTGTTAACATGACTACAATGCTCCTTTCAAATGCTAGTTCAAGCTCTGTTTGTCTGTCTGTCCGACATACTCCTTACTGTGAGTCAGTGGGATCACATAAACAACGCCTACTGCACATGCCGCAAAGAACACTTACAGAGCACTGATTGATTTTCCGGAGCGGAGAACACAACCTTGCCGTCTGTTCTGTCGCCTATCTTTTTCAAGCTTTGTGAAATGTTATGCAATTAGGGGAGCACCAGAACCTGCTTGTTATCGCTGGCAGCATAGCTTACTGCTGTCTCACCTACCTGTTTAACGATCCTAAGCATTATTTCTGCTACCGACACCAGTACGAGTTCAGAAAACCCTGCTCTTGTCATACGGTGGTTAGCTCAATGAAGTTGCATTTTAAGGAATGGCCGCAAAACTTTTTAAGGGCAGTGGTCACGCAATGTCCCATTTTACCAGCTTTTACCGGGGTCTGTGTTGTGTCCTCTTATCTGTCCTCATTTATTTCGGCCCGTGCAAATATGTTGAGGCATTGTACTACTTCTAAATGCTAAATGTGAAAGGGTTCTCTTCTCTTTAATTTATTTATTCTTTATCTACAGGTGTACAGCGTGATGGACTTTGCCCGTTACTTCACCTACGCCAGTTGGGACATGCGGGATGCGTTGGACGTGTGGATATTTTCTCTCAAGTACCCCGTTGGAGACCCACGCTGTCGCAATGGCAATAATGGCGTCTATCTCACAGGCCTCAACAACGAGGAGCTACTTAAGAAGACACGTACAGAAGCATCTGCCGCTGGTGTTGGAGCAGTGTCGTCCAATGGCACAAAGCAAAAAGGTGGCAAGCTGAGGCTACGAAAGTACCTTGGCCGTAGCGTGGGCAAGGAGTGCCTCAACTAATCAATCGAGGATGGTCATAGCACACAGAAAATAACGCAAAGAAGCGGGATGGCATGATGTTGAGGTTCTGTTTAAGTGCTAGTCCTCAACATACTTTGCCAATAGCATGTGTACTAACCCACCAACTCATTGCCACCACATTGAGCCGGCTATAGGTGGTACCCGAGCACAAGGAATCGAATCAAGTGAAAGGAATCACATTATGCCAACCTTAATTATTAACAGCAGCTGTAGCTGTTGCCTCGCAGGTTATGCAAGAAGGTGTCTGAAAGTTTATTTTTGCAGAAAATAAAAACAAACAAACTATTGCGTGTTTGTGCGAGGCTTAAAAGGCTCAGTGTTATGGCACTCGTGGGAATGACTCTAGAAAACGAGGTTGGCTGTTTGTGCCATATACTATATATAAGCTGCACTGTAAATATGTAAAAGCTAGCACTGCTGTGCCTCATTTGCAAAGCCTCCTCTGGGTGGGGAAAACCACATCTTCAGATGTCAGTGCATTCAGTTTGCCCAGCTATCTTGGGCAAACGGTGATGGACAGGTTGCCTGTCGCTAGGTGCAATTTTCAAAAGTGACTATTATACTTGAATGGGTAAATGCTGTCAAGTAGGGAAAGTTTCTGATTGAAGCTTTCAATTGGAGAAATGCATCATCAGGTCTTGTATTTTGCACCTTTTTGAAAGGAAACATCTGGTAGAGACTCATTTTACATGAATTTTCACTATGCTTGTTCGGAGTGAATTCGAAGCGATTAGTGTTTTTGGTCAAACAATTCCGAATCGAATTCAAATAGCCTACATCACATATTATTTAGAACAATGGGCATATTTGTGATGACCCAACAAACCTGCACAGTGTTTTTTGAGAACTGAAACAAGAGGTGTGCGAATTCCTTTTTACTGGTTCAAAAAAAGTGCAAACAACTTTGAACAATAGCAGGATTTTACTTTTGGTAGAAGGCAAGTGATAACCCATAAAATGTGTTACATTTTAAGATTTACTACAATTAGAGCATAAGCCAGTATAACAAGCTTTTAAACTTTCAAAATGATGGCCTGATGCGAGAGTATTGTGCTCATTTAATCTTGAAGTGGGGCTTTGCGGCAATGAGGATGTTTTTTTGGATAAGTGTCTTCATGGCTTAGCACTCCTTTACTGCAGCAAAACCACATTTACAAATGTTACATGCAAACTTAACACACATTTAAATATGTGCTTTCACGGCAAAGCAATCCTACACTGAAGTGATACCGTCTATACAAAGGGTTACATGTGGTTATTTAAATCTATTTGTTTTGAATGCTTTAAAATTTCTGAAAATTTAAATTCAAATCGAAGCAAATTCAAATTCTGTGATATTCATTCGAATATTCAAACCATTTGAATATTTGCACAAGCCAAATTTTTATGTTCAATTTTTTTGGGTCTTAGTTGTCTGTTAAGGTATGATGCTCTGGCAAACTAATTGTTGCCTTAAGCTGAAGCATACAATCAAAATTTCTGTACTTAAAAGGAAATCAAAGACTAAACTAAAACGATCATCACATTAATTATAATGCCCCACAAAGCGGCTATGTGAAGCAATGATGAATGGTTGAACCTTTCTTATGGTCCAATATTTTAATGGCATCGTCAACAAATCACACAGAGGCACGTTGGTGCACTATCTCATCCCATCATTGTTCATCCAGTCGCCCTGATTCGATTTGTCAGAGATGTCACAAGACGTCTTTGACAAAGAAAGCTGGGGTGACGAGATTAGCTTTTGTTGTTTATAAGAATTTACGCGTGCATCTTTTTTGTGTTCTGAGTGAAGTGTACAAACCAAGTCAAGTGTCTAGACATAGTGAAATAAGTTTCACTTCAGAAAAGTGATTCAACATGCAGCAGTGTTCTCTGCTTGAACTAACGAGTGGGCTCACGTGTTATTATGCTCTGAACACTACCGGTTGAAGACCGTTTTCAAAATTTATGTGTTGTATGTTAAGCATCGTTTAATCAGGAAGTATATGAGGCCAAAGTATACTTCTATAGATGTATTGATTACTTCCATTACATTACAATATCCTGAGTGGTTAGTGCAGATTATTACCTACAAAACTAAAGGACACCAACCATGTGTTGCCCTACTTAATATCTGTGAGCACGATTTTAATTTGAGCACATAAGCAGCAGTTTTACTGTCTATGTTGTAGCTAGCACCGTTTTTCCTTTTGCGTGTTCATTCTTTGGGAAGATTTGCAATCCTACGGAAGCAGCGAAAAACTCGGCAGATTGCCAATTATAGTGAAGTATGCTTTAGTATTGTGCTTGGTCTTGTAAACAGCTCTCTTTTGCTTATGGACCATCTGTTTCTGCCGCCATTTAAGTATCGCGGGACAACAGGGTTAGTCGCATAATTTGTAACGTAGTTATGTGCCCATCTTTGTTATCATTATGGAGATTAGGTTTTTTCTTATGCCCTTGCATTTTACAAATTGTTTCTCAGCTTGAAGCTGCTCTGGTAAAATGTTTTTGGTATTCATAGTAGTGAGATGACGATTTGATCATCGTATGTGTTGTAAGTGTCACGCTGAGGTTTTTGAAGCCATTGCCATCAAGAACTTTTCTGGCGGGCAAATCAAAGACATGCTGATGTATGCGACTCCCGGTGTATCTTACTTTCTTAGACTTGCGTGTTCGTTATTCGAGTTCATTACCACAGCAGTAGTGGCAGAATTGTGCCTTGTTTGCTTAATGTATTAGCATGTATGTACATGTTACTTTTAATTTTCTGTTTCAGTGCAGCTTATCGAGGTTATGTGCTTATTGCACCTAAGCAGTTTGTTTAAAATGATGCCATAAGCGAAGTGCATCAAGCTATGTTTTGATAACTATTGCATAATGTCTCTGACACCACATTAATTCAATTTTTATAGGTTATAAAGTGGTGTAAGTAATACAAGGCTGATAGTATCAATGTGAAAATGTGTCTTTCACTTATGAAATGCGAGCATTAATATCATACAGCACTCTTGCAGAATGCTTGCTGCTCCTAATGTCCATATGCTACAGGGTAACTGGTGATTGAGGGATGGTTATATTGCATTTCACCAAGAAAGACAAATATAGTCTGGCTGAACTTGCCTAGGTTTGCCATTCAGAAAATTCATCGACATATTTTTCTCTGCACTGCTGTGCAGGGTCTCACTGAACGAGGGTGCTGCCCTCTTTGTGCACCTCTGTTGATCAGAGGCAGTAGGGCTTGGCAGATCGCTGTTCTTTGAGACTGCAGGGCCATTTTTCACACAGCTTACTATTTTTACCGGTGTCACACTTGGGACTTCAGCAACATTGTACAAAAGAAGTTTCGAAGTATTTCTAGTATCATTGTTTATTCTTCAAGCAAACGCGTGCCTTTGGCGATCCTCTAGTGTAAAGGAATATAGACTTGGCTGATAATGGTATGTGATATGTAATCTGTGTGTGGCATATGTGACTTGATGCAAAGAAAGCTATGGAAAGCCACATGTTTTGGCGGCAATCAAGTAGGCTGCAGTTTGTACCTGTGATGCTAGTTTGCAACATGTAGCAAAGGTTGCCGATAATGCTGTAGTAAGCTGCATGTTCGAGTTGGGCCAAGTGTGGCCCAAAGTCTCGAAACATTGCTCATACAGGTGATTCCAAGTTGCTGTGGAGACTGGTTAGTTCAATTGTTAGTCAGTGATACGTTGCAGCAAAATAAATAGTGCATTCTTTTTGTGAGCATATTTTTTCTAAATGTATCTACTTGTAAGAAGCCTGTTTAGGTCATTTTATTCCTAGAGGAAAGACAGCTGCTATATCTGTAATTTAGCCTAATACATTTTTTCAAGTGCATGCTGCCCTGCCTTCAGCAGCAACTGTACAAAAGCAGCTGTAGTAAGCTGAAGTTGATAATTAAACTTAATATGTGCCACAGAACTCTTGGTTTGTGCAAATAGTCTAGCGTAATCTTGCGCTTCCACTGGGTGTTTAAACCCATGGATTGTATTTTTCATTTCAACAGTGAAAGGCAAAATCCAACTATTAAAGCAGCTTACCTTATTTCTAAATTAGCAATAGCAGTAGCTGTTATTACTGTGCTCTCTAGTGATGCACAATTCAAAGAAAGAGGAGCTGCCAAAAAATCAAAGCAAGGCATGTACTGTGTGTGGTTCTGAATTTCATCTTATGACCATTGCAACTTCATATCAGCCACTACATGCGTGATGTCTGCTGCTTGAATTTTTAGCTCATAAGCTCTTTTCCAGCTTTGTTTTACCCAAGTGTTTTCAGTTTTTGTGTTTAGTTGTTCTTAGAATTTGTAATTACTTTATGATATACTTGTTTTTGTTTGTCTAGAGATGGTAATTGTTCACATTGCTCATTTTTCGTTAGTTGTTTACAACCTCCAGTCGTCTTTGTCTGTATGCCCCAAATAAACGTACAGACTATTATATGTGGCAGGGGCCAGGTGTTTGTTAGAGAGGGCCTTGCCAAAATTTTTTTCATTAGCTATTGCTACAGATGCTTCAAGTACCAAGTTATAACGACTGGTGATAGGGAGTGTACCTGAACTTGCTTGCTTTTCCGATGCACAAGTGGCAGGAAAGATTCAGAACTGTCTTCATCAGCAATACTTCACATAAAAGTGTACACACATATGATTTCTCCTCATGTTACATGTCAATATTTGATATGCAAACACAGTATAAGCATAATATTTACACTCTTGCAAGATTTTTTTGCACATTAAAATGTAACAATTTAAAACGCGTGCTGCAATAGCCGGAGATGTGCGAAGAGCAACAACAGCAGAAATGGCAGTACATATTTCGCTGCTGCAACTGGCTATGACACTGAAACATTCTTCTTGTGCTGAACCTTTGCTTCAAACTATATTGTACAAAATAGCCCTATCATGATTGCATCCAAGCAAGCAGCAATGAAGGTGCAGAATTATTCCAAGCAAGTGCCAGGTGTTTTCAAAGTAGCGCCACAAGATGTCCGTGTTGATACTTCCACCTGCGTCAACAGTTGTTGGTACACGTCTGCTCTATGCTGAAATGTTTGCCTTTGTGCGCAGTGTGCCATGTGTCATTTTAAGGACACGACGGATCTCACTCAAGCATGGCATATCACTTTTTTCAACAAACAAGCCTCGAATGCAGGAAGTTTCAATGAAGTTAACATAATTCAGAACTTCTCTGAAAGTTGATTTGTAGATCAAGGTCAGGGCTCAAGGTTGACGAATGTAATGTAATGGCGAGCTATTTAGGAACAATGTGCAGTTGAGACTTGATGTTGTTGTGATATATGCTGAACAAATGTTTTACATTTTGTACATGTGGTCACTTCACAAAAACAAGAAAAAAGTGTTTTTCTTTTTTTGAGCTTGCTGTGTTTGATTGTGTATTTGCATGGAGGAGGCATATTTTACTGTTCTTAGCTTCACACCGTGCTGCTGTGCTTTTTTTGTGTTTGTTATATAGTGATTTATTGTCAATGCACAAGAGTGCCATGTAAGTACTTGTTAATGTACTGTTTGAAATAAAGCAAAATGTCTGTTACTTGCTTTGTACATTTATTTTACTGTAACTACTACTACGACCTTGAAAACTGCATTTGTGACTAATGTTCGCAACATAGTACACAGTGAGTGCACAGACCTGAAGTAATAGGAAAACAGTGAGATAAGTAATTTAACATGACTCCTGATAAATGCAGCATTGGTCTCTTTCTATCAAACTCTGCGACAGCGGTCCAGTTTGCTATTAAGACAGCGGCTAACTCGTCTGAGCAAAGGCTTGGCGATTCTTTTACACTCTATTAGGCAGCAACTTCAAACTTGGCAATACCATTCTATGCTAATGCAAAAGCCTCACATTTCTGAGCTTGCAGCAAGAATCGGGTACAGTGGTGGTTGGTTTAGGTATATTATTGTCGTAAGCTTGTTGGCTTTTCTTAAATGATCTCTTACTGTGTTAGCCGATTTTATTTAATTTTATGCCTGCCAGTTTTTTTTTTGTTGCTCTATGTAACCTTAAGCCATAGATGACTGCGCTACCCGTATTTCGATATTTATTACTACCCATTCATTGAATATATATTATATATCTATAATATATATATATATATATATATATATATATATAGTATATATATATATATATATATATATATATATATATATATATATATATATATATAATATAGTATATCTGTCCTCATGATGTTGCATGCCAAGGTATATTTTTTCTGCCTATCAACTAGTATGTTGGCTACTCCTGTTTTGTTCTCCGATTCTTGCTCCTTCTATTGCACGCTGAGTGGTCCTTAATTTGTAAAAACTATGTAAGAACTGGTACAGCTCTCTAACTGCATTTGCGAAAACCTAGCTCTGAGGATTGCCAGTTCTAAGCACACGCATATGTATTAACTGCGAGCCTTTCAATTGTTTTTTTTTTTTTTGATGGGTGCAACTTTTGCATACCGCCTTGCATAGGACGAAGATAATGGGCAATGTGGCACGGGCATAATTATTTTTAGAATTGAAAAATGTCGGGGTGGTCACGTACCGCCGCATCACTCTGCTACGCCTGCGTGGTACTACACGGTCACGCTGGGCCGTATCTATAAAATAATTTATCTCTCCTATATTGGTAATTGTCGCGCCAATTTTAGAGCCTGGTTATAACGACGGCGCTCGAGACAACGAAACGAATGAGTAAAGGACCGTCTTAAAATTTACGTCTGAGAAGTCGTCATCTACCGCTGGAAAACAGACGCTAGCGGAACTGCATGCATTTGCATATAAGCACGATTTCAGTGAATGATTACTATTTCTTTTCCTGAACGAAATACAGCAGTACTACTTTATTGCCGTTTCTTTACCGCGTCGGCTAGGGAAGGCTCTATGCAAGAAAGCCGATTCCGCAAAGCGTCCTGAAGAATAAGATCTTGGAGCGCGTCGCAAATGACATACGTACATCGGCTTCAAACTGCTTTCAGCAATAACGTATGCACGTAAGTACGTATGTACACAGCTGAAAAGTAAAGGCGGTAAGGAAGCCCATGATAACGCTACCAAGCTAACCGCAAACCATTGCGATCAACCAGTTGTTTCCTTCCTCCATGCTATGCTCCACGCGATTAACAATCGCAACTTGTGCGGCGCCATCTTGGCTGTTCCGTGAATCGTCGGTCGCCCCTAAAAATGAGCGCGAGCGCAATCTTAAATCTTATTATTCGACGCTCAGGGTAATCCATACTGCGCTAGTCGCCTTATTTTTATCGCGAAAATATTTATTTTTGTCGTCCGCGCACGACAGAAACCGGCAGGTTGGTCGCCAATAAAGACGAAGCTTCTTGTTTTTATGACGAATGATTTCGTTGTCCATTGGCGCAGGTTTTCCGTAGTCAACCGGAGCCAATCAAGAGAACCTCCTGGTGAACCAGTGCGCTTCTGCGAATGTAAGTTGGCAAATTATCTTCGATTTAGACCGCGGGTGCTTGGCTCGGGATTCGCTGGCGCCGTGTTTGTGTTTTGGTCCACGTTTTCACGTGTAGAACCGAGTATTTTGATCCGAGGAACCCGGTTTCAACTCCCGGGGCTAATGGCGTTGTTTTCCCCGTCTAGACAAAGCATGCGATGCGCTCACTTTCCGCAAACTTTTTCGCTTCCGTGCCGCTTGCTTTCGCGTGCGATCGGACTATCTTGCGCCGAGTTAAAGCCCCCGGCGTTAATTTTCCGTCTTTTGTGAACAACCCCGCGAGTCCAGGCTGTACCACCGAGTTCGCACGAAGACTTTTTCGGAATCGGTGTGGCGAGATTTTTATCCATTTGCATGTTGTTAGGCCTACCTCTCCCGGGATTTTTTTTTTCTCTCGCTTCGTGGCTACTACAGTGTACTTACGGAGCCGTTCACCTTGCGTTGGACAAGGTGGCCTTTTCTCGATCCGTAATTTTGACCGACAAAGAGCGAGGAAGTGCTGCAATCAGATGATCACTTTCGATTGTCGTGGCGCGCTTTAAAACATAACAAAAACAAGTGACCCATCTCGGAAAGGCGACGTGTACTGCGTATTGCCGTGTCCCGTTATGTCGTAAAATAACACCTCTTTGCGCCGCAGCTGTAATGTAGATGGAGGATCGCGGATCTGTTTGATACAGTTAAGGCGCGATCGTGCGAAAAGCGAATGTTTCCTGTACGTGCTAATCTGATGAGGAAGAACCACAACCTGGTTTTGCAAGCGGTGTTGAAGAGCGCGTTGGTTCGTCGTGCGTCGTATTTATTCTTGCTGCTGTTGATGCTCATCGGTGCGCGCCGCATTCTTGATACGTCGTTCTACCGTGTGCTTTGCTCCAATAAAGTTTACGAACGCTTGTATTGTGAAAAGCAGTTTGTACGCACGCTTTTGTTGACATCACATTTCAGCCAACAGGTGGCTTGAAACATCTACGAAAGGTGAATACAGATTGAACACTTCGAAGGAATGGAAATAACCTTCTGCTGGTCATGCTCACACTTAATAAATTCTCAGAATTTACGTTTTCACAACTGTGCCCAGTGTATATCGGTGTTTCGTACTGGCGCACTTTGGCACCAGCCTCGTGATGCATTTTCTTTTTTTCTGCAAATAAACCGACTACCACATTCGCAAATACTTAGGCAAGCTGTGCATTCTGAAGGTGCTTGCATGTGACGTTCCTAGCAGAACTATGCAGCGTGAAGCGTTGCAAATAACGTGCCCATCAATCAAGCAAGTACGGCATGTGTCACGTTCTGCGTTAGAAACCCATTTCTAACTTTTTACAATGTTTTTAGTGCGTGAACAGTGACATTTTGCACTCCATCTTAAAGTAGCACGTGCACTGCTTGTGAAGTTACTCAGCGGTGTGTAAAATGCAATGTGTGGCTGCTGGCAGTTTAATTTATAGCTGTAGATCTCGCACAGCAGTACAAAGAGCTGTGAAATGGCCAAATATGTATGGTTGTAATTCGGTCTACCAAAAAATGTTGAAGGGCCCTTTCGAGCATATTTCTGTTTCAGTAGGTGTGTCTTGCCGATTATACCCATTGGTGGGTGAAGCACGTTGGTGCATATGCTCCTCAACAAAGTTAATAATTAGGTACACTTATTTGGTACTTACCGAGATGTGCTGCATACTCTTATTTTTTTCTTTGTAAGTGCAAAGCACGAGAGAGAATGAGAGCTTTATATTACTTTCTTTTTTTCTGATTATTACTGCACTCATTGTAGATTGAACGAAATTTTCCATGTGTCTCAGCGAGAACATTTGTCGTGCCGTGCTACTGCCTGCTGTAACGGGAGTAGGAACATCCCATCAAGCGTTTTTCTTTTTTCATCAACGAACCATATGGTATTGTATTGTTTAAAAGCAGAGTTGTTATCCAGCATATGTTCACATACATGCTACTCTGCTGGGAATGAGACAGAGGGGAAAGGTCCTAGGGGAATGTTGGAAGGCAGAAAACAAGGAAATCTTGGCGAACCCTGGTGGTTATCTGAAGAGACCCTTGACTTCTTGTTTTAGTCAATTACTCCTTCTTGATACCATAAAAACACCACTTGCTGCGAGACGGGGACTGCTAAGTGAGTGAAAAGAAAATGCCGCCTTGGAAGTTCTCACACCAGTCACTGTGACGTCATAGATTTCAATGGTGTATACTAGGGCCTATGTAGTTCCCAATCAGTAAATATAAAGTAGACTGTCTTCAACGACAATTTTGTTAAGCCAGTGTGGCCAAAATATTTTTAAAAAAAATTCATAATTTTGCCATTAGAGATTTAAAAGTGAAGCTTTTGATATTCATCCTCTCGTCTATTAATAAACCTATGGTGGTGAAATAATTACCCTAGAGTTGCATTATTTATCAGTCTAAATGAATTCACTGTTCCACTCTAATTTCCCTTTATTAAGCACACACTCACATAAAACATTATTTGTTGAGTTGGTCACTATTTACATGGCAAGTCTATTGATTAAGTGTACAAAAACAATTTCAGCTCTCTTCACTATTTCAATGTACAAGGCCAGGTACCTAGCATCCGTGTGAAGGGGTCTTGAGCTTTTCCATAGTCAATTGATCAGTTGGGCACGCAAGTGAAGTGCACCTCAGAATCCACGACAGGGTCTCCAGTATGAATCAGTTTATGAAAAAAAAAGCGATTTGAAGGTGAAGGCCTACGTTTAACTTTATGCATAACAGTAGGTGCAGCTGGTTTTGATTATTAGATAAATTTTATGCTATATTTTTCTATAAAGTTCTCGATCTTGTGTAAAGTTTCTCCTCTGTTAGGAGTAAAATTTTGTCAGTTTTATGGCAGATGACTCACACTCATGTTTACAGATTTGTGAAACATCAACAGAACTTCTGTTGGCATTTGCACGTAGAGAATCCGGAAAACTGAGCTGCAGGCTATGGTGCTTTGATTAACATTGGGCCACATATTAGGGATAGCATCAAATGAACCGTGGAATCTTAAAAATAATTCCTGCCCCTGGCCACACCGCCGTGGTTTTAGAATTTTCAACTTTTACTGCTGTAAACCCTCATTATGAACATAGCACTGCCCGTAAGTGACTTCATTATATGCATTGTTCCATAATAGGGGAGAAGCTAAAACACTCGCAGACTGTCCACAAATTGGACATTTTATTTGGTCCCATGGTTCATAATGTTTTAAAGGGGCCATGAACCACTTTTCCAGGTAATCATCCAATGTCTTCAGTATTGTGGTTTATTGCCTCATGAATCGACTGCCACTATAAATTTTTCATATATGTCAAGAACAAGGAAAGAGGCGGGGTATTGTTGCATGCTTTGAGTGTTTTCTTTGTTCTCTCATCCCAACGTGTGCTGTGGGAGCTAAGCAGAGAGAGATGACACGGGGGAAGGAAGATATGTCAGCGACTATGGAATGCTGTTCCGTTGTGGGGTGGCAGTCCGTAGCAAGAAATGAATTTGATTCAAACGCTGTAGTTGATTTATGTTGACTATTGGCATACAGCATGCCAGCTGCTGTTCGACGTCAAACAGTGGGCACCAGCATTTTCAAACTGAGTGAGCATGGGCCTCTGTGTGAATAGGGGGCGCTTGAGAAAATAACAGATTTGCGCTACACTTGTTAGCCCTCCTTGCTGTGCACAACTGCAAGGTTTGGCTGAGATGTTCATAGCGGCATCTGCTAGCCTCCGAATGAGTGTTCTTGCCAAGCCTGAGTGGTGGTGCCTGACCTCCTTAATGCTACATGTATGTATCTCATACTGTAAAATGTGTGACAGTGTCAGGCATATATGTTAATAGTGCTTTTACGAACTTGCAGCTGTGTAGGTGGGCCACAAAGAGCAGCCTGGCTTGACGGGCAAAGGGGCAGCCATGCAGATGGAGCAGTACCAAGTGGTGAGCTCGGTCGGGGCAAGTCCCTCGCAGGGGCAGCCTCTGGCTGTGGCCGCCACTGACCAGCAGCAGCAGCAGGTGGCTGTCATGCAGTCCCTCTCGGGGACACCCATTGCCCACGTTGCCACTGCACAGCCACAGGTGAGGCTGCCAATGATTGTTGCTGTTGTGGATGTGATGGACTAAGGAAGTACTGGCGTACCAGTGCAAACGGACACTTCGCAAGAGAGATGACACATACATATGAGCGCTGACTAAAAATGTGCTTTATTGGCCCAGTTGTCAGCCAGCACTCGTGTGTAGTACGTGTTGCCTCTTTTGTGGGTTTATGCTGGCATTTCCTTATTCGAAGACAAACCAACTCACCTGCAAAAGAAGTTTTGATGTGTATGTGTTAAATGCTTGTGCCATACATTGCCCTCACTTGGAGCTTCGAATGCTGTGGTGTGATGCCTCAGTACGATTGTGATTTTTCAACGTTTGTCCTTTCTCACTTTTTAGCTTCCCATTTGATATAGCCTGCGCCTCATTAATCTGCATCGTGTTGTGCAATGCAGAGAAGATATGTCGATGCTGTGTTGCTGTTTGTGTGACATTTTAAAAATGTTCCTTGTGAAGAGCTGCAGCAGATGGCAAAGCAGAAATGCATTTGATTCGTTATTTAGCACAGCATAGTAGAAAAAAATCAATTGTGGGGTTTAGTATATCAAAATCATGACCACATTATAAAGCATGCTGTGGTAGGTGACCGGTAGATACCAGTTTTCATTGTCTGCACTCCTTCTGATGTTCAGCTAAATCAAATTGCATGGCTCTTCTTGCATTTCAGCCCAGCTGGTAGCTCCAGTGGCCAGTATTGTACCACAGCCTCAAACTTAGCAGCATAGTGCCATGACTATAACGGCACATTGAATTGTAATGTGAAATGTAGCTCGTAGCTTAGTAGGTAATCTTGTGTCTGCAAGCTTGTATGCTTGTTCACACTTTAGCTGCTCCACTAGTGAAATTATAGGTGCCTGTTTGAATCTTCGAGACACTAGAGGGAAAGGCAGTGGTTGTTTTTTCTTTAATGTGTGAGCGTATAGCTGATGCTGCACACATCTGTATACTAAGAGCATGGAATTTTGTGCTGTTATCTTTTATAAACGTGCTACATGCTGTGACATGGGTAACAGTGTGAGAATTTACATTGCCAAGCATAAATCAGAGCTCTTGTAACTTGGCTAGCTTAAAACCTCTGGTAGACCCCACTTTGTCTATGCACCACATATTTTCAGTTATTACACAACTGTTAAAGTCATAAGAGAATTTTGAATTTTCAGGTAATGTTATTGAGTGCAGAAGCACTTTGTTTTCTGAGGAAGACCTGTTGCCTGACCTGTAGATGTATGACAATATGAAATTGATATCATTAATTAAAAAAACTGTGCCCGACTTGTGCATGTATGCAGCTTAACAAGTAAATGTCACTCCTTACTGCCCAGGTGCTGCAAGTCTCCCAAGGCAATGGCCAGGCCCAGCTGCTGCAAGCTGGTGGCCAGCAGATCATGGTGCAGACATTGCCGAATGGCCAGACTGCTGCTATTCAAATACAAAACCAGCCAGGCCAGCAAATACCCCAGGTAATGTGGTCAACTCAGGCTTTTCTTATAGTGTCATGTTCTGCATCACTGTTTCATCTTGCATAAAATTACTTACTTTAGACAATATAAATTACTTGGCCAGCTTAAAACCTCTGGTAGACCCCATTTTGTCTATGAGATTTATGACAACAAATTTGGGACTGCTTTACGGGCTTAACGTCGTGAAGACTGACGAAACAGAAAAGGTGGTGGCTTCTTCTTCGGTTCAGTCTCTTTTACTAAAGTACTATTTTAGGTGTGGTAATGCGATAACAATGAGATGCCACGTAATGCCATAACAATGTGATGTCACTAAAACATTCGTCGGCTCTGACATTAGCCACTCTTTCTCAAGTTTTTCAGGAGTCACAAATCATGATCAGATTCCCTTCAGTGATGGGTGGCCAAGCGATTTTCCTCCTGATAAGCCTTTGTCGTAGTGTAGTTGCAACGCCACCTCCTTAGATTGAAATTTGCTGTCTTGGGCTCTTCGCTCTCACTTAGCCTCGGCTTCCTCTGTACAGAACCTAGGATCGGCATGTCGTCCTCAGGCCCTTGCTGGAATGGCTTCTCACTGTTTTCCTAGCCACACCGCTTTTTCTCCCAGACAAAATTGCTTCTTCATACTCGTTACCAAATGTCGAAATGTTGTGCACGGACAGTACACACTTTTACACTGCTCTGTAGACCGCCGCCCCGCATTTTATCCCTGGAAAGCGCTGTGCAGCCACCATCTCTCTCTCCTCGGCTGTGCTCACCTGTAGCTCAGTGCATGCTTTCCCTTTCTCATCCTCACCACTCCCCGAATGCCTGTGCCCAGAGCACACTTCTCATTCACTCTCTTCCGCCCACATCTTCTGCACCTTGCTCCCTTTCCCCTTTTTCACTCGCCTTGCTTGATTGTACTATGCTTTCTCTCTCACCTCTCTCAGCTATTTTCTTGCTATCCTATGCAATCTATACCTCCTCATTCTCTTCACTCTGCCCTCGCCCAGCTGGGCTGAGCTTTTATGTGCGCTCCCAATGGTTCAATGTTGAACCTCAACAGCTCCACTCTTAAAAATCGCGTGGTTGAGGACACTTGACTTCATTTTCGTGTGTGGGTTGCAGGTGTATTGCAAAGGCATGGCATAAAAGTAGCAGTAATTTCAGCAGATTGCTTTCACTACTGCACTGTGGGTAGGCGATGGATACAGCATGATGAAAAAGAGTGCTTACACAAAGGGGAATATGTTTGATGTCACAAGCACATTGTTGACCCTTCTTAACTGAGAAGCAGCTAACAAAGTGTGAAGCAAATTAAGTTAATTTCTTTATTCTTACTGCAGCTTCAAGTGATTCCTATCAGCCAGCTCCAAGGGCAGCAGGGGCAGCAGGTATGTACGTCTTGTTGCAGTGAATTGCTGTTGCGTCTCTTGTGGCATTTTCTTCGCACATTTTACGGCCGTGCCATTCCTGGTGCATTTACATTGGTAGTTAACAGAGGTTGCAAAAATGTTCTGTATTTGGCGAGTTAGAGTGGTGTCAGCTAATGAGACTTGCCTGTCACCACACCAATGCTTGTGATTAGGGCTGTTCTCGTGGGCCCACAGTGCCGCTGGAGCGTGAAGAAAATGTTAGCGGATCCTGCTTGTGCTTCTGCTGTGTGCTGAGCATATTTGTGAGTCGAACGACTAAAGAACAATAAGCAGCAAAAGACTGTCAAAAATTGGTTTTTATTTGACCTGCCTGACTTTGTTTTGTTACCTGATCTCTGCGAGTTGCCGATGCGAGTGAGTCCTCAGACATGAGAGCATGTTAACTTTACAGGGTTTGTTCGGAAAGTAGTAGGACTAACTACCTTAGAAAAATGTCTACTGGCAATTTGGGCACATCAACTTGATAGTTTTCGAAATATGTCGAAACAGTGTTTCCAGAAACTGTGCCAATCACCAAATGCTCCTCAGAACGCATAAACTGAAATGCTTTTTAGCTCCATCGTTATGACCTCTTGAATTGTCTGGACTGTGCCGTGGTGCTGTTTTTGGATGATCCTTTTAAATCGGGGAAAGAGGGAGAAACTAGCGGCGTTCAGGCTGTAGGGTAGCTTGGAAAGCTGTGTGGTGCTATGTTTGGTCAGAAAGCCTACGACAGCAAACATGGTGTGGCTAGGCACATTGTTGCGACTTTTTGCCATTGAAGGGCGTCCAGACTGTTGCTGATCATCAATTTGCTCTCTTCACCGTCCGAAACAATTTGTTCCACTCAAACACTTGATTGGCCCATGGCATCACTACCATAAGCAGCGATCATGGTGTGGGTCTCACTCACAGTATTACCAGTTTAAAGCCGAACTTCACTGCGCAATGTTGCTCTAATAATAAATGATATATTGTCTAGATGAAAAGGCATCAGAACGGGGTTCACTTTGAACTCCGTATACACTCCGGGAATGCTATAAGACAACTGGCGATTGGTGTGCTGGTAGCTAAGACCCCTTGCCACCTGATTAGTGCAGTGACATCTCCCTCCTTCATGTTTTTGGCGGTGAAAAGTCAGTCCTAATACTTTGTAGAAAGCCCTGCATGTTTGACAGTTCGCTTCAATAATCTGTCACGCTTGACCAGAGTAACATAGTTGCTCCCTGCAAACTATATTGTGCATTTTTGTGACTGAGTGAGAAAATAATGAGTGCAAAGTGGCAGCTTTGTTGGATGAACACTTCTAAGGAAGGACACAACAACATTTCATGTAAATTTTTTAACTTGACATTTCTTGGAAGTGTAATGTGTAGCTATGCACTTTTCAAATGTAGTGTGGCCGCAACATCAGTATATAAGCCCAATTCGTGCCAGTGTCACCACATAGGTGAGGTTAGGAAGCGCAATGCTTGGAAATTATTTGTGTATATTTTAACCAGTTGCCTTTACTTTCAGCATCTTCATACAAGACTCTTTCTTCTTATTTACCATCGTCTTATTCTTCCAACAGATTATCATTCAGCAACCCCAGCAAGGCCAAATTCTGCAAACGTCAGATGGCCAAACGCTTGTGTACCAGCCTGTCACAGTTGATGGCACAAACTTTGTACAGGGGCCTGGAGGTGTGTATCGCATGTGGTCAGTGTAGTCTGGTTGCTGCTGCTGCTGAGTTGCAGAGAAACAGGTGTGAAGATAATCATCTCTCTGTTCTGCTTTCAGGTATAATTCAGATTCCACAAGTTGCATCTGCGGGAGCACCACAAGTGGTACAGGCAGCACAGGCACCACAAGCCATAACCCTGCCATCCTCTGTGGGAGGTGGAAACATTGTCATGGTGGGTGGCTTTTGTCTGATGTGCAATTTATAGCTTCTTGGAGGCTTGATTCTAGAAAGCTTCCCAGATTTGTGTACGTTCATTCATATTGAAGCTGAAATGCAAGTGGTTGTCTCCTCTGTCCCGCATGTGTAGGCCTTGTCACGAGCCTGCAGATTTCTTAATTTTGTCGCTCTGCTCAAATGACTGCTGCACTTATTTATTTATTTATTTATTTATTTATTTATTTATTTATTTATTTATTTATTTATTTATAGAATACTGCAGACAAAAAGCCAAGCAGGGTGAGCATACATGAAACAAACTAAATAACAGAATGAAACAAGGTTGCAAAATGCTTTTTACGCAATTTCTTTGCATATAAGACAGAGGGGTTATGACTTTTAAAAAAACAGTCACAATTGAACTACAAGGTGATAATACAATTCTAAGGAAGTCATGGAAGAATAGTATTTACACAAATGGTCAAGGGCGTTGAGGAAATGCTTCGGTTAGTTTATTCCAATCATCTATTGTTTGTGGGAAGAAGGAGTACCGAAAAGTATCAGTCCTTGCGAAAATCGGCGTTAGGGATTGAGGATAGTGGTGCCGAGTGGGTCTGCTTAACAAGGGGGATACGTATGCTGCGGTGTCTAAGGATAGCCTGTGGTTTACTATGTCTGAAAGGAACTGTAGCCGACTTTTTTTTCTTCGAATTTGTAGGAGTTTTATACCATTTTCCGTTACTATTGCAGTGGGGTAGTCGGTTGACATAAGTTTACTATAAATGAATCGTACTGCTTTTCTTTGAATTCTTTCTAGGTTTTGAACGTTAATTTTTGTGTGGGAATCTCAAACTATGGAGGCATACTCAAGTTTAGGCCTAATTAAGGAAAAGTAGGAGAGTAGAGGAACACTAGGCGGAGCAGTCTTGAGCTTGTGGCGGAGAAGGCATAGTTTACGGAAAGCGGCAGAGCAGATGTTATTTATGCGCAAACTCCGGGATAAGGTACTTGTTAACGTTAAGCCTAAGTATTTATAAGAGGCTACTTTAAGTAAAGGTGAATCAGCTAAATTGTATGTGTAGTCTAATGGGACTTTTTTGTGCGTTATGGGGAGATACACACATTTGTTTGCATTAAGAAGCATTCCCCATTGTTCACACCATTTTGATACATTGCCTAAGTTAGTATTAAGGTCACATTGGTCACTAATGCAGGTTACATCTCTAAACAAAACACAATCGTCAGCAAATAGACGAATTTGTACCGGGGTGCTAATTACATCGACAATGTTATTAATGTAGACCAGAAACAGAAGGGGGCCTAGTACGCTCCCCTGCGGAATGCCAGAAGTCACCGAAAGGCAGTCCGAATATTTTTCTCCTACCTGAACATATTGGTTGCAATTGAGTAGATAAGCTGAGATCCAGGAGATAAATAATTCTGGTATGCCAACTAACTGAAGCTTTCAAATTAGTTTATCGTGTGGAACTGTGTCGAATGCTTTACTGTAGTCTAAGAGTATTACATCAATTTGGCCGTTAGCATCAAGACAAACTGCAAAGGTATGAACGATAGTAACCAATTGTGTTGTAGTAGAAAATCCTTTT
The DNA here is from genome assembly GCA_013436015.1 of Rhipicephalus annulatus. Taxonomy (NCBI): domain Eukaryota; kingdom Metazoa; phylum Arthropoda; class Arachnida; order Ixodida; family Ixodidae; genus Rhipicephalus; species Rhipicephalus annulatus. The sequence goes on from WOVY01004967.1 coordinate 387,683, forward strand.
CGAAACCCATGTTGATGGTTTGTTAAAACTGAACTTTCTTCTTAGAATTCATTTAATTTATGAGCTATTATGTGTTCGATAAGCTTACAGCATGATGATGTTAAGGAGATCGGTCGATAATTTTGTAGTACTAGACGGTCACCTTTCTTGAATATAGGAACAATTCGTGCCGACTTCCAGTCATCTGGCAATTCCGCTAACAACAGAGAGACGCGAAAAATGACGACTAAGTATTTTGCAACAGACTCTGCAAAGCGACGTGTCTTCCTTGACTTCTTCCTCTTGTACTGATCTCATCACTTACTATAAATTATGGCTTATCATTCCTATGCAGCACAGTTCATTAAAAACCTCCTTATTCAAAAAGTCAGACGTGTTCTGTGGTGCTGAAAAAATGTGTGCAGTTTAATGATATCAAACTTTCGCTTATTTGGTCATATTTGGCCGCAACTCTGTAAATTCAGAAAATCCTCGGGAGTGTGCCAAGCACAAAGCACCGTAAATGTGTGGTGTAAAGAGGAATAAATGGTGTTTGCAAACAACCAAAACGAGCGCAAGCCTTCAGACAGGCATGGTTGCCATCCATGACTGTGCATTAACCAGCCATGTTTATTCCAGCTTTGTTTGGAATTGGGGTAGTGCGAGCACAAAACTCAAACACAAAACTCAAACATGGTAAATACTGTTGAAGATGCTGAGTATCAGCTGCAGTCCGCATTTCAGCATTGAGCTGGCTTGCTATTTTACGATGGAGGAACAATCATCTGCCGGCCATGTTTTAGTTCAAAAAGTTGTCGTCACGTGTTCATGGTGAGGCTGGTGGTCGCGGCGCATAATGTGGCATACATGCTTAAGACAAGGGGGCCTTGAGTGGTGGTCACATTGTCAAAGAAGTCGCTAGTGTCAAAAATTAAGGCTCTTACACTTCAACTGTGCAAAATAACTTTAAGAAGTATTGGATTTATGCGTTCATTAAGAAAATGAAAATGTATTGATGTAATAGACACTTATTATTTTCTTAATACTTTCAATAATTCAGCATTTGGTCATTTTTCTTGACTACTTGGCTTTCGTGAATGAACTTCTCTACTTTGTCAACTTGGACACCAATTACAGTCCCTTTTCTTTTACTAGACTATGAGGAAGTTGCCTTATTTTTCTGTTTAAAGACCCCTGTCATGTGTTTCGACAGTTCTGAAATATATTGCTCACAGCAAATTATAGCACCTTGGGGGCTATAAGCCACAAAGTGGTCCGCCCTCTTAGCGTACAGTTCACTTAGCACATACCAACCAATAAAGGTCTAACAACAGATCGACTTCGGCACAGGCTGAAATGGACGGCCTACTTTGTGAAATTTCACAGACTACTTTGTGGGATTTCACAGAGTACTATCCCTGCATTTCGATGGAAACAGTGTTTGTGAGGCAAAACCCATAGAGCCTGTACTATCATACACAGTATATGTTTCAATAAACCACCTGGCTGAAGGTGTAATATATGACACTTACACCAGAGAAGTTCCAACAGGTGATGCCCAACCACAACGCCGTGGCGGCTGCTCAGGCAGCAAACGCAGGGGCAACCCTGCAGGCAGTACAGCGCATCCCTTTGCCAGGAGCTACCGCTACTGCCACCGCCGTCCCTGCTGAAGTGGTGGAGGAGGAACCGCTGTATGTCAACGCCAAGCAGTACCATCGCATCCTGAAGCGGCGCCAGGCCAGAGCACGGCTCGAGGCCGAAGGTCGCATACCCAAAGAGCGAAGGGTGAGTGCCGCTGCTGGCCATCAAGAATTGCACTATCCACATTTACATATAAATAAATAAATATATCTATAATTAAGTTGTAAAAGCCACATTTTGACTTCCATTTTGACTTCTATAGTGTGATTGTAGAACATCACTACAGCTCATGAGGCATTTGAGGGTTATCTGCCACACCAGTCTAGTGATCACGGTGGTGAACTGCTAACCTGGAGGTTGTAGGATCTAATCCCGGCTGCAGTGGCCTCGTTTCAATGAAGGCGAAATGCTAGAGGTTCATGTACAGTGAAATCTCGATAGAATGAAAGCCGCATTAACGAACTTTTCAGATGAGCAAACATTTAAAAATCCTGCGTTAACTGGTAATAGTTTTAATGAGAAATTATTTCACTACTACATACTTTAGAATACAAAACTTTTCAGAACAACGAGCGCTAACTTAGTTCCACGTTATACTAACAACGCCTCAATACTACGAACTCATATTCTGAAATCCGTCACAACCACCGGAGCGGTACACAAGCAGGCGACACAGCGCATAGACGCCTTGGTTCTCGGAAAACGCGTGACGGTGAAAAGGAAAAAAAACCGAAAGGACGACTTTTCTTTTTGTTGAAACGCCGACACTGCAGGTTTATAAGTGCAGAGGCGAGGGCAACACTGGAGGGCAAGGTCAGCAAGGCAGAGTGGGAGTTGCGAGGCAGGAAGCATGCACACGGAAAATCTAAGAGAGCGAGGGAGCAGAAAAAAAAAACGCAAGGAGTTTTTTTTGGCTTTCTTTCCTTTGGAAGAGGCGATAACAGCCGCGACGCTTCGGGTTTTTCTTTATCACTTCTACATGTGCTCTAGGAGCCCTTGTCAGTCGTGTCAGTGATGGAAGTGCTGCTCCAATTGCTCCAAAAGTGAAATGCTGTTCCGTGCTGCTCCGAACAGTAATTTTTGTTAGTAATTGCTCCAAGCCTGCTCCGACAGACAGACAGAAAAACTTTATTAGAGCAAGTGTGTTTGGACCCCCTGGGATACCTGGACTGCCGCACGGTCCCGCACCACACCTACACGGTCATGCTTAGAGAATGAGAGTGAGGAAGATTTACTGTTTGACCGACTCATAAGTCCGAAAGAAACTGAAGAGAATCTGGGCACTATCATCACACTGTGTTACTAGTGCGCAGAATTATTGGCTCTGATCTCATATGTGTGACAACAATTGGCATAACGAGCATATACCTCATCTGGCTGTCTTGTTTCCCCAGCTACACATGCAGGCTAATATGTTGAAATGTTAAAATGAGCAGAAGAGACAAAGAGAAAAACTTTATTATAAATATATATATATATATATATATATATATATATATATATATATATATATATATATATATATATATATATACACACACACACACAGGAAGTAGGAGGGAGATGGCCCTATGCGGGCCACCCCTCACACACACTAGGTGGGTTCCTCGTTACAGAAGTCCATTGGCATCCAACACAACTCAAGCTCGGTTGACCAGGTCCTTCTGGCTTGCCAGGTCGAAACAGTTGAGTAGGGCTGCCTCTCAGTCTTCCCGGGTGGTGTTTGGTTACGGGGTGAGGCGCAGAGTTGACTGGCATGCCCACATGATGTGGAAGATGTCGGAGGACTTCTCCGCACAC
>WOVY01004968.1:0-17887 GCA_013436015.1 Rhipicephalus annulatus
TGACCCGTGTCTACATGTGGACAAAAACGATGATGGGGGGATCTGGCGGACACCAGGTAGTGGGCCTCTGGCTTGACGCGAGAACGAAGAAGATCTTGTGAATCAGCCGTTGAGAACACGCTGCTTTTGCTGCCTCAAGGCGTACTTGTGCTTTGTTCGCGTTGTACTGCGACACTGGTGGAGGTGCTGGCCCGCGACCCCGCCTGATGCTCCACACTCCCACGGGGAGCCGTTCATCCAGCCCCAAAGCTCTTGTCGACACTCCCGTGCATCGCTTCAGTCGTCGCTTGCGAGGCCTCCTTCCAGAGTTCACCCTCTCACAGGAAACACTCTACGAGGCACCGCTCACATCTACCAATGGCCACCGCCAATCCACAACAGTTACTACGAGACAGTAGTTTGCCAACCCCATCTCAGGTAACCTTTTTTCTACCGCTGGTGCCTGATCGCTTTGGTGGTGGAGCACATGAAGACGTTGAAGAATGGCTTGATCACTATGAACGTGTCGCTAACACCAACCAGTGGTCCCTTGAACAAAGGCTTTCCCGCGCCTATTTTTATCTCGACGACAGCGCTAAAACTTGGTACGAGAAACAGAGAAGGCAGTTTTGTCATCATGGAGCGACTTTAAAAGAGGAATGATTGACACATTTGCCGATGCCGACCGGCGCGAACGTGCGCAGCATTTACTCGAGCTACGGGTTCAGAAACCCAATGAAACGGTCGCAATGTTCGCTGAGGACATGACCCGTCTCTTCCGTAAAGCCGACCCGCACATGACCGACGACAAAAAGTTGCGCTACCTCATGCGCGGCGTTAAAGAGCAATTGTTCGCCGGACTTTTGCGGAACCCGCCAACCACCGTGTCAGACTTCATCAAAGAAGCTTACGGCTATCGAACGGGCGCTTCACCTACGATGCCGACAATACGATCGCTTGTCCAGCAGCGCCCACATGCAAGTCGCCGCTACGGCATCTGAAAATCAAAGCTCGTTGCGCGATTTGATAAGAGAGATTGTTCGCGAAGAGCTGCTGAAGTTCCGGAATCTGGTCACGGAACCACCTACGGCGTCTGTCGCTGAAGTCGTCCGCGAAGAAATACGCCAAGCGTTTTCAACAGCTGATCCTACTGACGATCAGCGACCTATGAGCTACGCAGCCGCGCTTCGCCGCCCGCCGCCCGTTGCGCCGTCGTACCGCCAGCCATCGGCAGCCGTTCCCTTGGTCGCCACAAGAACAGACACCGCGACGACCTGCCGTCGTACCGCCGTACGAAATGCCGCCGTACCAAGAGCCGTCTCCCAACGGGACACGGCATTTGCCACATTACGAGCCGTTGCGGCGTCCACAGCTTCGTAAAACAGACGCCTGGCGCACTGCAGATAGGCGCCCGCTTTGTTTTACCTGCGGAGGTGTGGGCCACATTTCCCGCCATTGCTGGCACCGCGTAGATATGTTTCGACCTCTTCGGCAATGGTCTGACGATCGACGCGCCAACGACGGCTACGCACCACGCCGGGACACTCATTCTCAAGGACTCCTCTTGTCTCAGTCCCATTTTGACAACCGCCGTGCCAATAATGACGACAGTGTGCCCGATTACCAGCCAGGTTTGGGACGTCGACCACGCTCTCCGTCTCCGGCATATTCGCCTTCGTCGCGCCACCGAACTACAGCCGACGTCAGTGGGAGGAGGTCACCAAGTCCACGCCGGGGAAACTGAAGGCAGCGACCTCCGGGAGTGAGGTTGCAGGCCGTCAAGGCGACGAAAAAAAGCCCCCGTTACTTGTACCACAGGACGCCGTAAAGCCGAGAAGTTGTAACACCGACGAAACTGTGACCACAGATCTTATCGTTTCGGTAGACGGACAGCAAGTAACAGCCTTAGTTGACACCGGCGCCGACTTTTCTATCATAAGTGAAAACCTTGCCGTACGCCTAAAAAAGTGAAGACTACGTGGACGGGACCTCACCTGAGGACAGCAGGCGGCCAGCTGTTGATGCCTGTCGGAAGGTGTACAGCAAGACTCGACATCGGTGGCTCAGCTTTCGTGGCGACGTTCGTCATCCTCACCTCGTGTTGCAAGGACTTGATCATAGGGATGGACTTCTTAAGAGAATATGGTGCCGTCATCAACATCCCGGACCGTTCAATTACATTCCACAACAGCTCTGGTTTAGTTGACTGTTCAGACGCAATACGCAACACTTTACGTATAATTGATGATGATGTGGTCGTCCCGCCCCGGTCATGCACTCTTGTTTCAGTACAAGGCGACGAAGCGTTTGATGGCGAAGGCATTGCTGACCAAATTGGCTCGCTACTATTTAGTCATGGCATTTTGGTCGCACGAGGTATCGTCCGTCTCACTCGTGGACGCACGAATTTACTTCTGACGAACTTTAGTGCTGAGCGCCGGCACCTTCCGAAGGGCACAGCGATCGCTTCGTACGACAATATTGTAGAAATGCGAGGCAGTTTATGTTTGTCGGTATTGGACGAAGAGCCTAATCCAGAACCAGACCCCATTCACGATGTTGGCACCACTCTGTCAAAGGACGAGCGACAGAGACTTCTTCAGCTGCTAGCCGAATTCCGCGACTGCTTTTCAACGACACACGAGTTGGTCGAACATTTTTGACAAAGCACCGAATAATCACCGAGGACACGGTGAGACCTATCCACCAGAACCCTTATCGTGTAGCTTCAAAGGAACGCGAAGCCATACAACAACAAGTCGCGAAAATGCTTGAAGATGACGTCATTCAACCGTCACAGAGCCCCTGGGCATCGCCTGTAGTGCTAGTAAAGAAAAAGGACGGCACCCTGCGTTTTTGCGTGGACTACAGGAAGCTGAATCGGGTGACCAAGAAAGATGTGTACCCGCTCCCACGTATTGATGACTCCCTTGACAGACTTCGGCACGCTCGCTACTTTTCTTCCATGGACTTGAGGAGTGGTTACTGCAGATCGAGGTAGACCCAAGAGACCGAGAGAAACCGCTTTTGTGACCCCAGATGGTTAATACGAATTTAAAGTCTTGCCTTTCGGTTTGTGCTCCGCGCCCGCAACTTTTCAAAGGCTTATGGACACGGTACTTTCGGGATTGAAGTGGAAGACGTGCCTAGTCTATCTGGACGACGTTATAGTGTTTTCGACCACTTTTGACGAGCATCTCAAAAGGCTGGAAGTTGTTTTACGTGCCATACGGTTCGCGGGCCTAACATTGAAACCAGAAAAGTGCCATTTCTGTTTTCACGAACTTCAGTTTCTCGGTCACGTCGTCAGCAACGCAGGCGTCCGGCCCGATCCTGGAAAAATTGCCGCCGTCGCACAGTTCCCAGTACCCTCCAATAAGAAGGCTGTCAGACGCTTCCTAGGCCTTTGTGCCTATTATCGCCGGTTTATCGCAGACTTCGCCCGCATCGCGTCGCCACTAACTCGTCTCACAAGAGATGATGTTGCCTTTGAGTGGAAAGAAGAACAGGAGGCTGCCTTTAATGACCTGCGTCAACGTCTCCAAACGCCCCCTGTGCTCGCCCACTTCGACGAAGAAGCCCTGACGATGCTTCACACAGACGCTAGCAATGTAGGTCTTGGGGCTGTGCTTGTGCAACGGCAAGAGGACACAGAAAGAGTGATCGCCTACGCAAGCCGAACGCTAACACGCGCAGAGGCTAACTATTCAACAACAGAGAAAGAATGTCTCGCTGTAGTATGGGCAGTAATGAAATTTCGCCCGTACTTGTATGGCCGACACTTCAAAGTTATGAGTGACCATCACTCCCTTTGCTGGTTAACTAATCTAAAAGATCCCACCGGCCGATTAGCGCGTTGGAGCCTAAAACTACAAGAGTTTGACATGACGGTCGTGCACAAGTCAGGCAAGCGACATATGGACGCTGACTGTCTGTCCCGTTCACCTATTGAGTCGGCAACTCTACCGAGGAGGAGGAAACGGCATTTTCTCGGTGTCCTCGACACGACCGCCATTGCGCAGCAACAACGTGACGACACTGAGTTGCTTGGCTTAATTAACTACTTGGAAGGCAGATCTCAGAAGGCGCCAAGAGTTTTCGCAAGAGTATTGTCATCGTTTTGTTTACGGGGCGGAGTACTTTACAAAAGAAACTTTTCATCGACAGGATCCGCCTATCTGCTCGTCATACCAGCAGCCCTTCGTACCGAAATACTCAAAGCATGCCACAACGAGGTGACCTCTGGCCATTTGGGTTACATGAGAACGTTGGCCAGAGTACAGCAAAGGTATTACTGGCCGAGACTAACCACAGCCGTGAAGCACCATGTTCGTACCTGTCTCGACTGCCAGCGACGCAAGTCACCACCGACTAAACCAGCTGGCCTACTGCAACCCGTGCAGGTCCCAACAGCTCCATTCTACCAGATAGGCATGGACATTTTGGGCCCACTTCCTATGTCCACTGCAGGAAACCGCTGGGTTATCGTCGCGACGGATTATCTGACCCGTTATGCCGAGACAAAAGCTATTCAGAGAGGTACAGCAGCGGAGGTGGCCAGGTTTTTCATCGAAAATATTGTACTGAGGCATGGTGCACCAACCGACGTAATCACAGACAGAGGAACCGCATTTACGGCAGCTCTTTAGATCACGTCCTGATGCTGAGTGGAACAACGCATCGCAAGACTTACTGCCTACCACCCACAAACAAACGGGCTGACGGAGCGTCTAAAACAAAACCATTGAAGACATGCTTTCGATGTACGTAGACATAGAACACAAAATTGGGACGAAATCTTACCATACATAACGTTTGCGTACAACACGGCCAAGCAAGAAACGACCCGCATGACCCCGTTCAGCCTCATTCATGGACGAGAAGTACGAACTATGTTAGATGCGATGCTGCTGCACGAAAGTGACGACATCGACCCAGACGCCAACACGTTTACGGAACGCGCGGAAGAAGCTAGACAACTGGCACGTTTACGGATCCGCCAGCAGCAAGAGTACGATGCAGGCCGCTACAATGCTCACCGCAGAGCAGTTGTCTATCAAACTGGCGACAAGGTATGGATTTGGACACCCGTACGGAAACGAGGACTATCAGAAAAGCTCTTAAGAAGATACTTTGGGGCCATACCGAGTGCTGCGACAACTGAGTGACGTCACTTACGAAGTTGTTCCCGACAATTCGTGTAGTACCAATCGTCGCCAGCACCATCCTGAACTCGTTCACGTAGTGCGCATGAAGCCTTACGTGAGCGAGTGATTGCGTGAGACTTATATTTTAACAAAAACTGCATTATTGACTTCGCATCGGGTCGATGCTCTTTGAGAGGGAGGCAAATGACCCGTGTCTACATGTGGACAAAAACGATGATGGGGGGATCTGGCGGACACCAGGTAGTGGGCCTCTGGCTTGACGCGAGAACGAAGAAGATCTTGTGAATCAGCCGTTGAGAACACGCTGCTTTTGCTGCCTCAAGGCGTACTTGTGCTTTGTTCGCGTTGTACTGCGACAATATATATATATATATATATATATATATATATATATATATATATATATATATATATATCTATATATATATATATATATATATATATATAGTCTCGGGATGCAACGCACGTTCTCATTCGGTGGCGTTTCCATACATGGCCAAACACGAGAAAGGCTACGCGGCACTTACGCACCACGGATGCATCACCGTTGTGCATTTTCGTATAGGTCAGACAATCAGCGCGGTATAGTTCTTGCAACTCGTCCGTTGACTGTGAACTTCTTTTTTTTTATTGCGTAAGTTTGCCCCATATACGGCATCAATACATATATACTAAACAAAATTATGCAGCTTCGTTTTCTTCATGACGTCGAGGAGGAACCTGTGGTTCAGACGTCTTCCTTCTTTCTTACGTCATTCTTAAAGAGAAAAGAAGAGAAAAGTGGGCCCAGTAAGTGACTGCATCAGAGTATACGACACCTCAACAGTAGCTCACGAGGGATTAAAAGGATAGGATTAAAAGGTGTATATATAGAGAGAGGAAGGAGAGAGCGAGGCGCAGGGACAGCGAACGACGGAAGTAAAGAGGAGATAGGAAAGATGGACACGGTCGCAGGAGTCCGAGAACGGGGCACCAATCGGCGAGAGCTCTTGTCGGCGTCAGGAGATGGCGTAGGGGGAGCCAAGTCGGCCAGAGCTGCATGCGCTGTCGTCGGAGATCGCGGGGGCACAACCGATCGGCACGAAGTCCAGCGAGTGAGTCTTCAGACCGTATAAATGCACAGCTGCAAGTAAGGTGACCTGCGGTGTGCTGGAGTATGCGTGGTTCTCATCCCCACCATGGTTTTTCAATACTGTTAAGCTCTGATGGCGTATTTGGATAGCCGAGAGGCTATATGGTAATCGCCTTGGAGCCGTGGGTGCACGCGTTCGAAGCTCTCCTCACCGTGGAAATAATTTCGCCAAAAATATTTCCTTTACGCTTTCCCTCTCTGCACTTGTTTTCTCACTCACCGGACTTATTGCATCCCACATGGGACACATCGGCGCACGTGTACTCGGAGTGAAGCAAGATGATGAAGAGGGTATATATGTGCCGGTTCTAGGAATTCTAACGCCGTTAATCTTACCGTCATATGCATATTAAGGGAGACGCAAATTAAGGTCATAGTTTCAGTTTTAAATCTCACTGCGAAATCTTCACGTGCGACGTGTATCAATTGGTATTTTTGTATTTTAGCGACGTTGTGTCAACGAAAATTCCTAAAACTTGGTATAAGTCTATATGGCCTTATTAGGGTAAGATACACTTTATTCGATTAGGAATTATGCACGATATAGCATAGATGCCATCAAAACCTCTGACCTCACGGTGCTCGGAGCGGGAATTTCGAATTGAAATCGATATAGGGATGTTCATGTGTCTGCAGGTTGTAGTTATTGTGGATGCGAAGCTTTGTTAAAAGAGTGTAACACTGTGTATAGGAGTGCCGATAAACATAGGCGATATATTATTGAAACCGCCATGATAGCGAGGGCCACTGCTCTTTAATGACGCTGACTGCAAATGAATTCTACAGGGAGGTTACATGACCGGTCATGATAAGCTCCCTCATGAATTCGCCTTTGTAGTGTGGCACTGCAGTGATGGGACTTTAATTCTGCGTAAGTATACGTGTTACCGGGTGTTTCAAGAAATGTATTATATATATATATATATATATATATATATATATATATATATATATATATATATATATATATATATACGTTGCGAGGAAGGAAGCGCACTGGCTCCGTATAGTAAAAACGGAAGCGAGAAAGCTATATATGTATATATATATATGAGTGGACTTGTCTTCAAGGCTTGACTTCAAGGAGTTGTTGAAACAGAAACACCGGTTCGAGCACACAACATTGTTTATGAATTTCTTCATCGCAAGCTTCTATCTTCCCATTCCTGTCGTTTTTGGTACCCTGCATATTCTTGCTTCTGACAATAAATCTTCTGACAGCGAAGTGTTTCCACCGGGTTTCAGTGCATATAGAAAGGATCGCAGCTCGAAAGGAGGAGGTGTATGTATTCTGTTTAAAAAGGGGTTAAAATTAATTAAAATGCCAGATGTGCCTAATGCCGAATGTATCTTTTGTAAGGTCAATCATGGTAACACTAGATATGTATTGGGTGCTTTATACAGATCCCCTGGTTCTTCAGTCAATATTATCGATGAGCTAAAAAAATATATGGAAAATTATGTAAAGCCGGGTGACCGAATAATCTTGGCAGGTGACTTTAATCTGCCAGGTGTTGATTGGCCAACAATGACACACATTGGTCACTGCGATGCTTCCGCAGATACCATGATAGACATTGCTTTTCAACATGATTTATCACAGGTAGTTGAAAGTTACACAAGGATTCAAGACAGCTCGAAATCAATTCTAGACATTGTCTTTGTTTCTGGGAAATATAACACATGATTGCGTTTGTGACATTGTCCCCGGTATTTCTGATCACCTTGCTGTAGTGCTAACCGTGTCAAATCTTTCTGTCTGTGAAAAAACCCAAGGTGACTACTTTTTATAACTTTCGTAAAGCCGAGGATGAGTCGATACTTGATATCCTTTCTTTTTCATTTTGATGATTTTGCCGATAGTGATGATAGTGTAAATGATCTTTGGATGAAGTTTACGGGAATTGTAAGCAAAAGCATTGAGCGTTGTGTCCCAACCACGTGTAAAAAGCCCAGAACCAAGAACCCGTGGATAACTAGGGAGACATTGAAATTGAGAAGGAAGGTAAAGCGATTAAAAAGAAAAGTAAAACTTGTTGTGCTGATTTCAGTTGTCAAGAAAGAATTGCAGAATTGACATCTCAAATTAAACTTAAGGTTATTTCAGATAAAAAACATTACTTTGGTGAGTCCTTACCTAGCTTCATTACTTCATCGCCAGAGAAGTTTTGGAGAACAATTTCTCCTAAGTCAAATGAATACGAAATATTTGATGACGATGGCAGAGAGATAAGTGATCATGAATCAATCGCGAACCTTTTTAATGAACACTTCAGATCTGTTTACACTGAAGACAATGGTACCTTGCCAACTTTTGATGTCTCCTTACCTCCCATGCCTGATGTTGTTATCTCGGAAAGGGGTATCTTAAACACGTTACTGAAACTAGACACGAAAAAATCACCTGGCCCTGATTGCATACCCAATGACTTTTTAAAAAGGTATGCAGAATGGACATCAAAGTATTTGTACGTACTGTTCTGTAAATCATTACTCGATGGTGAACTACCGCATGATTGGGTAACTGCCCGAATTAAACCATTACACAAAAAGGGAAACAAAAACCAGGTCGGTAACTATAGACCAATTTCATTAACTTCAACATGTTGCAAAATATTAGAACATATAATACACAATCATATCGTAGAGTTTCTCAACAAACACAATTTCTTAACTAGACATCAGCACGGATTTAGAAAAGGTTTTTCAACCTGCACTCAGCTAGTTGAAACCGTACATGACTTTGCGAAAAGTATTAACCACGGCAAACAATTAGATGCAATTTTATGGACTTCGCCAAAGCCTTCGATAAGGTTTCCCACAAAAAATTACTTTTTAAATTAGAGAAAATACTAAAAACAAAAAGTTAATGGGCTGGTTCTCTTTCTACCTAACTAAACGACAACAATTGTTTCTTTTCACGATTGCAACTCAAAATATGTAATGGTTGGTTCTGGCGTTCCCCAGGGCTCAGTTCTAGGGCCTCTACTGTTTCTTTGTTCATTAATGATATTGTAGAACAAATTCCTGTTAAAGTGAAACTTTACGCAGATGACTGTGTTTTGTACTCTGAGGTTCATAGCACATCCGACCAACTTCTGTTAAATCAGGCATTTCAAAAAGTAGTCTCCTGGTGCAAGGAATGGAGATGGTCATTAACTTTGATAAAACTGTTTTTATGCGAATTACACACATGAAAAAACCTTTGCATTTCAGATACAATGCTAACAACACCTTTTTGACTGAAGTCACTAATTATAAGTACTTGGGGCTTTACATATCGAATGATCTCTGCTGGAACAAACACATTACACATGTAACGGCGAATGCAACTTACAAACTGTTTTTTCTATGTCGTGCTCTCAAACTATCCACTCCTTCTGTCCGCCTTTTAGCGTACAAATCAATTGTTTTACCAATATTAGATTACGCCGCTATTATATGGGATCCTTTTACTAAGACTAACATTAACAAATTAGAAAAAGTGCAAAAAAGAGCAGTTCGTTTTGTCTACAATAATTTTTCGAGGACTTCTGTTACTGACCTATTAAGCAGAGCTCAACTTTCACCTTTATCATTAAGATACCGTAACTCAAGGCTTAAGTTTCTGTACCAACTAATTAATGGCCAATATCAAGTAGACATAGCCGATATTTTTTCTTTTTCTTCTGGCTACTCTACCAGGCAGAGACATGACCTCACCATAGCCCCCTTTCCCACACACAATAATTGCTTTAAGTATTCATTTTTTCCTCGCACCATAGTCGAGTGGAACAAACTAACTAATGCAATTGTTTCAGCACCCTCATTGGCATTGTTTTCCTCGGAATTAGAAGTGCACTAACCAGTTGAATTGTTGAATCGTATTACATACCACTGTACATGCTTTATAATTGTAGTCTTCTATTTTTTTATTGTATGCTATTGCCAGTTGAAGTTTGTATTTGCCCTATGCATATTGTATAACCTGTATATATTATATGTCATTGTACTTGCCATTTGTTCATGACTAACTTCATGTACCACCCTGCTAAAATCACCAAATGGTGATTGCAGTATCTGTAAATAAATAAAAATAAATAAAATCCTCCACTTGAAAGCGCTTGTCCAGTTGAATACTATAGCACTGTATAGGCACCGTTAAGTCGAGTTTTCCAGTCTGACTGTAGCGCCAGAATACATAGCCTAGCGATTAAAGAAAAAAAAAAACAACCTTTAGACGGCGTCTGTGAAAATGGAACGCGACGCGCCCGTCTCGCACACTGTATCTGTCGGTGGTGATGTAATCGGGGTTCTGCCAAGAGGACCGGAGCCAGCCAGAGTCCCAGGTAGATGTCTAGGAGAGAAGCCCGTAGCTGCTAACAGTAACTTTTATTTACATTACAGGTAGCGGGTCGCTACATGATGGGATCAGCATCATGGAAGTCCTCGAGCATCTGTGAGCTTCTCTGAGCTTGTGAGAGCTTGTCGGGAGCGCCTCAGTGTTCGCATTTTATGTCCTGGCCTTCCCAGAATTCCCTGCAGGAAAAAACAATGGAGGCCAGGACAGTCCAATGAAGTTTGTCATCTTCACCTCCGCCCCCGAAAGGGGAACGTGAAACACCGCCTCCTTCTCAACCCACGAAAGGGGGAAGAGGCACGCCCAGTTCAGCGTATGGCGAGGGAGAAAACACTGCACACCGCACACGACACAGCACAGCTTGAAGACATTGAGTCCCGCGTAGAAATCAACTCTGTAGACGAGTATGTTGTGCCAGGCAGACCACGACTTGTGGAAACAGCGGTATTAGGTACCACGGAGAACGTGGGAAATGCATCCACAGACGATTCTCAGTCGCTTGGCTTATTGTCCGTGGAACTCCAACGAAGAGAGACGTACAGAGATAACCACCCTTTTTAAGCTCTTCACTATTTATAAACAGCCTTCATAGGTCGCCAGTCCGTCCGGTAAGTTCAAAAGGTTCTACGAGGAGAGATGGCTGCGCCGTGAAATTCCAAGTACGGCTTGAGTGTCGTTCAAGTAGCTTGTGGTTCACCTCTGGGAGCGCTGCCCCGCAACCGTCTACGTCCGAGCGGCGCCATGTCAGGGAGGCCGATCATGACAGCCCGTCCACCGTCACAGGAGGTCTCGAAGGCGTTGCAGCACCAAAGCACTCCGCAGAGGCCGTAGATATGCTTCCTTGTAGACGTCGACGCAGGCTGCAGCAATCTCTGGACCTTCAAGAGCCATGGCCAGCAAGCGCCAGAAATAAACCATGCAAAATCCGAGGCACAACAAACAGAGAGCACTCAACTGACCTCGAGAAATGCCAGGTTACAGTTATGGTAAAACTCCCTGGAAGTTTACAATTGGTGCGCCCATTCGTGGAAATCAAGAATCAGACAACGAATCCATAACAAACTCAGAACTACTACGTGCGAAGGAAATCAACAGTCTAACGTTTTGTGTCATTTCCCAGAGAGATTCACAGCGTTTAAGGCACGCAGGTGCTACGGGCGAAACAAACAAAAGGAGGGTAGTTAATGAATTACGCTTCTCACTGCATAAATAAAAGTCCAAATCAAACTCACGCGTATAACACAAACAAACATAGAAACAAAAAAAACTACACTACCTTGCGAAAACAAAAAAAATTAAACAGAGGCGTTTACCTTTAGCCTACTTCTCTGTTAAAATCAACTTGCGCAAATTTTCTACTCAGATGTTAGGTTTTGCTAAATGTAAGCAGACACGCAGTTCAACAATACTCTAATGTCTGCAGTTATGATGAGGAGGAAAATAAAAGTTATAAAAATTGGCATACTCCTCGGTCATCTTCAGACACGCAAAAATTTAAAGCAAAACAAAACAAAACTGGATACAAGGGAAATTCTTGATATCCGTACACTGTCCCAAACATTAAGCGGCACCCTTTCAGACGGGCTCTGGGGGGGATGATCATACCGCAGTTTTCGAGACGGCAGATTCCGGCGGAGGGACATATAGCAAACCTGTCCGAAGCTCTCAGTGGCAGTGGCCTTTGTTCGGTGGCCCCCAAATTCGGACAAAGAGGCTTCCCCGTTGTAGACCTCCGAGAACAGCGGCCACTCTTTCGTGAAGGTGAGGGACGGCTTCTGTCGTTAGAGTCGGGTATACGCGCCACCTCGCTTCGCTCGTATATATACGTCTATGTCAGCACAGAAGATGAAACTGGGCAACCACTTTGGCGTCTCAATTTGATCAACACGCGCTCTACGCCGACGATATTACTATTTGGCGTACTGGAGGGAGCGATGGACAAATCGAAGCGAGCCTTCAGGAAGCAGTCACTGCAGTACAAACATTTTTAAAGCCCACGGGCCTCAGACTATCGGCATCTAAGTCCGAGTTGCTGCTTCTGCCACCACAGTACGGCCGCACCACAGGCAAACCTTCCATACACCTCTCCACAATGGATGGCTCGAATATCCCGATAGTGTCGTCGGTTCGAATTCTGGGCGTTACCCTGCAGGAGAATGGCAAAAACGACTTAACCATCACACATCTCACCAAAAAAGCTGAGGCAATCATTCACCTCGCCCGACGCGTCGCTAATAGACACGCAGGACTCACAGAAGAGAGCTTACTACGCATCTTTCATGCGTTCTTAATGTGCCACGTTCACTATATACGTTGCCTGCGCTCACCCGTGGAGCAAAGGCGATGAAACTAAAGTAGACAACCTCATCCGAAAATGCACGAAACGAGTACTTTGGTCTACCCATGTCCACAAGCACGCAGCGCCTGCTAGCCCTTGGGGTACATAACACGTTCCAAGAAATCACCGAAGCACAAAGAATGTCCCAACTCATACGCATGTCTTCGACAGCTGCTGGTCAGGAACTCCTCCCACACATAGGTCTTCCTATCCCAACTCAAGTCAACGAACCAGAACCGTTACCGCAACACCTTCACGCTCAAATCACAGTGCTACCCTTCCCCAGGAACATGCACCCGGTGCACAATCAGACTCGAAGAAGGGCACGAGCTCAAGCCTTACTAAAATCGGCCAACCTACACGCGACAGACGTGGTTTTCGTAGGCGCCGCTAAATACATGGAAAAACCCTCCTTTGCAGCTGCGGCGGTCGCCCCAGACGGAACAGCTCTTAATGCTCTTACCGTAAAAACACAGAAGCCTGCGAGGCTGAACAAGTGGCCATTGCCCTTGCTCTAGCACTCCCTCAGCGCGACACAATATTTACCGACTCTAAACCCGCTGCACTGGCATACCGCCGCGGTACACTTTGCCAGGCGGCATTAAAGGTTCCCGGGTCATGAAGGGATCAACGTTCAACAAGGGGGCCGGTCCCCAACAGTAATGAGCTGGCCCATAACCTCGCGCGTGATCTTATGTGCCGTGGGGGGTCGCGGTCTGACTCACTGGCCGGGGACACCAACACACACCGGGAGCCACTCCTATCATATCACGAAATTTGCTCGCACTATAAGTTATTTAGAAAGGAATTCCCCTCACCTCACTCAGCACTAAATAAAGCACAACAATTAACGCTTCGACTGCTGCAAACGCACAGTTACTCCAGCCCCTATATCTGCAGCAAATACCTACGTACCAGATATAAGGCCAGAATGCTCCAAATGCCAAAATTCAAGGTGCGATAAAGTCACATGCTGTGGCAGTGTCCCGTGATAAACGCTAGCTTCGGGTCCCCTGCCACCGATGACGACTGGATCAACCACCTCAGGATCCCCAACAGGGCCCTTCAACACCGGGCCGTCCAGAAGGCCCAAAAGGTGGCTGGCGAGCTCCGACTCCCAGTCCCCACATGGGCGGAGCCACCGGGCTGGCCCCCGTAAGGGGTGCCCAGTCCCCTTCAGGACCTTTAATAAAGTTAATTCTCTCTCTCTCTCTCAATTTGATTGCCTGCTTGACACGCTTCATGCCAAATCCCGCTTTCTGCTGGACCCTCAATATTTGACTTCCAGCTCACTTTCTCGGGATTTCCGGCCTCCGCTCGAGGAAACTTTGACCCTTGGCGTTCCCTCTACGTTTTCGCCGGCGCCTTTTTCTTTCGGGATAGCACGGAATGGTCACCCACCTCGGCAATATTACTCGGAAGTACGTTGCTCGAAACTCCAGGCGGCTCAACTGGCTTATCCTCGGCGTTATTTCTAGCTGTCTGCACTTTTGAAAGAACGCTACAATCGACACATGTTAAACCAGCCGGCTCGCTATCAGATGTTTCCCTTTGAGTGTCATCCCCTCGCGCTAATCTAAGCGCTTCATCACCTCGCACTATGTTAAGCGTATCACCCGTTCGTAATAAGTTAAGCGCATCATCACCTGGATTTTTACAGTCTACTTCATTGGTGCTTTCTGCTTCCGGAATATCATGAGTAGACTCACAGGCCATCGGACGCGTCAGAGCTGTCGCCAATTTGTCACCAACACAAAGGTCTTTCAAAAGCATATCCGCGTCATTCTGAGAGGGATAATGCTCTGGCAGGTTTTGGGACAACACAGTTTCCGTGGCGGAGCACTCTGAGCGGTCCCTCTTTCTCAACGCGGGCTAACGGCAAGCACGCAGTTTTATTTTCAACTAATTGCCGTGCGCACGCGCGTTGTCCTGTGGTCACCTCATTTTTCACGGAGTATAGGGATCAACATCATTGAGTGCTGTGGCCGAGTCCAGTGGTACATCACACAACAGAACATCACACAACTGACTCCTCAACGTGGGGAATCAATTGTTCCAGATTATTATCGCTGCTGTCCATAAAACTGAGAACATTCCTAGGCTTTCGGCAGCCCATCGCAATGTGACCAGGCTCTTGGCAATGGTGGTATATATACGACCGGCTTCCTAGTCTTAGACAGCTTTTGTTTCTCTTTATATTCCGATGCGGCTCGCTGTGGCTCTGGTCTCAGCAGGACTATCTTTAATTTTCTTTTCGGAGGATGGTATCCCGTTAATCGGGTTACTTGAGGCCTGATAAACTCCTAATGCTAAACGCCTTTGCTCATTTGTTCTGTCTTCCTTAGCCGTATTCGCTTTCTTTCGGCCTCCTTTTTCTGTGTTTCCACTTCCTCCCAACATTCCTTAATTTCGTCATCTTCCAACCACACTCCTGAATCGCACCAATCAGCTGCGGCTCTCTCTCATCTCTCCCAACCCTAATTGCCAGCTCTTCACACAGTAGCAAAAGGTCTGGTCTCTTCAGCTTCTTTACCCGTCGTGACTTTAGGTAGTGAACAAGCGAAGCCTACACGCACGGTAAAAACACTGCTTGTTTAGAACGTGAAAGCTAAAATTTGGTGAATCACTGTGGCGTATGGTAGCGGTACAACGAAGCCAAACGCACAGAAAATTACCCAAAGTTTTAAAAACTTCAAAAGCTAATACCTGGCAAAACTCAAAGAAAGTCAAGCACTGACCATATCGTTGAGGCCTGAGTCAAGCATGGGTCATCCCGTCGCTTCCAACCACTTGATGTGTTCCGATTGTCAGCTGCATCCCACCGCTGCCACCATGTTGATGTGTTCGGGGGTCTGCCCAGAGGACCGGAGCCAGCCAGAGTCTCGGGGAGATGTCTATTAGAGGAGCCGGGAGCTGATAACAGTAACTTTTAATTACAATATTTACAGGTAGCATGTTACATGATGGGGGTAGCGTCGTATATAGAAGCTCTCGATGGAAGCATGATGGGAGTAAGTAAATTGTGCAGTAAGCAAATGGGAGTAAGCATTTGTGTAGTAAATTACATACATCCACACAAAAGAAAAGGACGAAGTAGGCATGTAAAATGTTCTTATCGTTTTTGTCTATATCACCATAAAGTAACTGTTCCAAATTATTTATTGCGCACATAAGATCTGCATACTATGCCTACTGTTTTTTTAACATGGAAGTGTTTTATGCCGGGGTCCACCACAGCTCCACTGCCGTACTTCCGTCACGGAAGTGACGTTGAAAAATATATAAGAGATTACAAAAAAAACAGCAGGCAAGAGTTGTCGCGCGGAATAAAAGCAGCAACCTCTCGATTCTCACTAACCACTGCGCCACAGAGCATACGTTGTCTAGAATACTAACGGCAAGCCGCTTATATACACCATACACCATTGGCAGTCCTCAGGGCTTGGAAAATGTTAGCGCGTTTTGGTTATCAGTACGATGCGTGAACGTGCAAAATGGTTTTAGTCAACTGTATATAGTGAACAATCAATTCAATCGAGGGATTTCTAATTCGCTTGCTCAAAACTGTCATGTTTTTTTTGCACCCAAAACACATATCGATAAAAAGAAAAAAAGAATTACTGTCATAACCATCTTGAGGGGCGCGGAAATATAATTTGCCATAGGCGCCGTCCTCTCTATAGTTACGTATACACCACTAGCTGTATGCACCGGTTTCACCGTGCGTCAGCAACTTTGGCCGTGCACGGTTACACCGATGGCTCCACTAATACCAACAGCTCCACAGGAGCAGTGGTTGTTTCATCTGGTAACTTAGTGACACAATTCAAGTTCTCTCAGATCACGACGTCGACAGCAGCAGAACATCGCAACGCTTCAAGGTGTGGTCACGTAGAATGTACATACATTCTTCAGCCGCCACCTAATCAATGTGCCATCTTTTACAACTCAAGGTCAGCCTTACAAGTACTACGGTTTTCTTTACGGCACGGAATACACAAACAATAAGTGCGTGAAATAAGGTACGATTACCACCGAGTGCTCGAGAAGGACGAATTATATTTCAGTGATTGCCGAGTAACTGTAGAATTGTCGGCAATGACTGCGCAGATGAAAATGCACGATCTGCTCATGACCAAGACCTGTGGACACCCATACCACTCTTGGGAATTGACGCCGCGTGACGACCTGCAATCACTGGCTCGCCGTATCACGCTTGTACTAAAATACGCAGGGTTTCTCCAACGCGCGCCTGTATTCGATTGACCCAAATTTGCAACTTCGTTTGCCATCCATGCTCTCACGACTGAAATGTGGTTGGGCGTGGCATTTACGAATGCGTATCATGTCTCATTGAATGACCAGCAGTGCAGCATGCAATATTTGCGCCTGCGAGGGTGATGCTTGAGCATATTATATGCCACTGCCCATCATACCAGACTTCATGTCGTGGTACGGAAGCCAAGCTCCGTCACCTGAATGCAAGACCACTGTCAAAAAAAAAAAAAGATCCTAGAATCCTGGCGTTGTGTATGACCCTCGTCACTAGGCGCCATGCTGTCGCTGAGAAACGTAGCCGGGCAGCGCTCCCACGCCCGGAACCCCAGTTCTCTCGGAACCAGCGTCCAGCAGCGGGGAGCAACAAAAGGATTGGAAGACGGTCCGTGAGCCAATGTCCCTACAAGCCATTCCTCAGGGCTGGCTTTGTTTAGCGAGACGGCGAAGCAGACCGACCGCACAGGTCGTGTACACCTCCGTGATTCAAGTATATACTCCTTGGCTGCCCTTCCAGGGAAAGACGGAAGAAGCAACCCAACCGCCAAATTGTTCCGGGAGAGAACCCCATTTCCCCTCTTCTCAGGGAAACTGGACCGGAGGAACATTGCGTTGGGAGATGCAATAACTATTCGGCGGACCATGTACTGATTGAT